>WNGS01001785.1:0-10881 GCA_020271785.1 Procambarus virginalis
CATGGTTTTAAAAGACTTTTGGTCTCACAGACTTTCCCCTACAGGGTAGCGATGGGGCGTTCGAGCCTGTTTCTCCAGCTGTTTGTAAGAGTCTGCCAGTGGGCTCCCTTCCTTAGTGCTTTTCACGGCTGCCCCGGTTTTCTTGAGCTGGGCTTTGGGGGGACAGCTCAACCCGGGCCTGCCGGGTGGGTTCCCGGGGCTGGGATGGGGCTGACGTGGGGGGCCTAAGGCCCCGTTGGTCCATGCCAGGGGTTTTCTACCCTCTGGGTGGGGCTTGCGGTTTTTGTGGAGTGGGGTTTTTCCTTCCCCCTCTCCACATGAGTATTTGGGCATCGGCCCCTCCCGGGCTCGGTTCCTTGTCCATTATGCCCGTTGCTTCCGTCCTGTCGGTGGGTGCTTTTCTACGTTTTTCGCTCATTTTTCCCTGGGTGGGACTTCTCTGTCATGTCCCCCTCTTCTGGGGTTCTGCATGACTTCTGGTCTCGGGTGCGACTGGGTTTTTCTGTGCCTTCGTCCTATGTTCTCGAAGGTTCGGGACGGTGTTGCTTCTCCCGTTTTACTGGTACGTCTGTCGTCGTTCGGTGGGGCTTCCCTCAGGTCCTTTCTAGGGCTTGTGGGTCCTATTCTGGGCTGCTTCTGGGTTTTTGGCCTTCTCGTTTATTTGTTTATATCTCTTCTCTCCGCACTGTGTCTTGGCACTGCTCGTTTTCCGTTCGTTCTGGTCCGGGATGCCGGGTTGGGCTACTTGTAGCTAGTTGGGCTGCTTGTGGCCGGTTGGGCTACTTGTTGCTGGTTGGGCTACTTGTCGCCATGTTGGGCGACTGATGGCTCGCTTGGGTTCCGTTTCGGTTTGTTGTTTTCCTTACATGGGCCAGCTACGTTGGCTTCTGTTTCTGAGTTGGCCTGTTTCTTCAGTGGATCGCTCGGGTTATGACCCGTTGAGCTGCTTTTCTGCTCTGTTGTTGATCTGAGTAGGTTGGACCTGTGTAGCCCAACCTGTTGGGCTACTTTTCTTTCGTGTCCTGTGCATGTGCCGTGGGAGTTTGTTTTGGTTCTGGGCTGTGTGCACATGTGCTGGTGTTCTGCGTCCATTTTCTCTCGATGGCTTCGCCTCTCGCTCTTGTCATTCTCCAGTTCGTGCCCCGTTGCTCTTGGGGGTGTTCTGGAGTGCTGCTGTGGGGAGGTCACGAGGTTTTTCCCCGCGTTTTTGGATGGGAGGAGCCTCTCTTGCCGCTCCCCTCCTCTTCGGCATGAGCGCCCAGGCCACCTCCGGCGGCTACGTTCTCATAGGCTTACATCATGGCCCTTCAGCGCCTATGTTCTGCAGGTGAGTTGGTGCGGTCTGGCGTCTCCTTTGTCTGACGCTGTTTTGTTTTTGGGAGTAGGAATGGGTGTACATACGTACTTGTGGACATTGAACAAAAAAAAAAAAAAAAAAACGGTGCCTGCTGCAGGGCTATTGGACCATACGTGGCAGCTCTTGTTATCGCCACCCGATTCCTTCCTCGAATCACAGGTAACTGCAGGAGGCCTCTTGGCCCATACGAGGCGGCTCCTGCCTGTACTCATCCTGCCCCTCTCCTATGCTTGTCTAACCATGCTTGAGTTCGGGGCCCCGCCTCCACCTTGTTCCACGGTGCAACGGTGGAGGTGCCTGTTCGGTGGTACATTTTCCTGTGTCGAGGGTGTTCTGTGCTCGCCTCATTGTGCTTGCGGGGTTGGGCTCTGGCTCTTTGCTTCCGTCTCTCACCTGTCGTTCGCCTGATGTGCGGATTCTGTGCCTCCTGGGCTCTCTCGTCTCTGCTCTTGGGGCTGTGTATGGGGTCAGCCCAGGTGTGGGCTGCCTAATGTGTTCCATCGATTGCCTGTTACACTGCACACGTTTCTTCTAACGTCCCTGTGGCTCGGTTGGGTACTCGGTTTCCACCTGTGTCCCCTTATTTGCCACTCGTGTTAGTTTCTCTTTCCCTTCCGTGTCACTTCCTCTGGGAGTGTAATTACCTAAGTGTAGTTACAGGATGAGAGCTATGCCCGTGGTGTCCCGTCTTCCCAGCACTCTTTGTCATATAACGCTTTGAAATTACTGACGGTTTTGGCCTCCACCACCTTCTCACTTAACACTTTCGCGCTTAGCGGACGCCCGTTAGCGTCCAATCTTTTTCACCTGATTCTGCCCTCTGGACGCTGGCTGGCGTCCAATGGTTAAATAATTATATAATTTTATTTATTATGCGATTTTATTTTAGTTAGTCTCAAAATGTTCACCATGAAATTTACGTTCTTTCTAATAACCAAGAGCTTATTAAAGAAAACGGCATGGCAGTGATTCATCTTGGTATAACAATTGTATGGCGCCGATATGCCGCCGCGGGTAACACTTCAGCCACTTCCAACCGTCTTTTGGTTGGTTGCGACATTGATTCTATATTTATATGCATATGTCCGTATAGAGAATTTTATTGCGGTTCCAATGATACCATAATCAATGATGTAGGATAAATGTGGTCATCGCAATCATTAAGAGAGTGGAAACATTTGTTGCTGTTTGGCGCTCTCGCCAAACAGTTTGGCGAGAGCTTCTGTTTCTGTTTGAACTGTTTCAAACAGTTTCTGTTTGGCAGTATTTTATATGTATGTTCTTATAGAGAATTCTATTGCGAACACAGTGATACCAAATTTAAATACGTAGGTCTACAATTAGTGTCATGACAGTAAAAAGAGTATACACTTTTCGCTCCTACCGCTTAAGCGCGCGACGCCAAAAGCACAGGTTCGCGCTCGTAAAAAACGCTGCGCCCAAAGCGCTAAAGTGTTAACTTGTTCCAACCATTTACCACTCTGTTTACAAAAGTGAATTTTCGTATATTTCTCCGGCAGCTTTGTTTCGTTAGTTTAAATCTATGACCTCTTGTTCTTGAAGTTCCGTGTCTCAGGAATTCTTCCCTATCAATTTTATCGATTCCTGTTACTATTTTGAACGTAGTGATCATATCGCCTCTTTTCTTCTATCTTCTAGTTTTTGCATATTAAAAGGCCTCTAACCTCCCCTCGTAGCTCTTGTCCTTCAGTTCTGGGAGCCACTTAGTGGCATGTCATTGCACCTTTTCCAGTTTGTTGAAGTGCTTCTTAAGATATGGGCACCTGCAGTGGCACCTGCAAACCACTGCATATTCCAGCTTTTGTCTAATAAAAGTCGTGAACAATTTCTTTAGTGTTTCTCCATCCATGTATTTAAAAGCAATTCTGAGGTTAGAAAGTGTAGCATAGGCTCCTCGCACAATGTTCTTAATGTGGTCCTCAGGTGACAGTTTTCTATCTAGAACCACCCCTAGATCCCTTTCTTTGTCAGAATTCTTTAAAGATTTCTCACGTAATTCATAGATTGTGTGGGGTCTATGTTCTCCAATTCCACATTCCATAACATGGCATTTATTCACATTAAATTCCATTTGCCAAGTGTTGCTCCATATATAGTATCCACTCAATTTAATGGCCTATATGGGGCTGTACCCTGGTCGTTATTTCCGAAGTTAAGTCGGGTCGGGTAATTTTTCAAGTAACATTGAGGTAGGATATATTTTATACTGTATAACTAAAATTAAATAAAGTTCATTGTGTAATTGCGTTCCAATTTAGTGCCACGCCGACGATTAAGCCAGCTGGTGGCTGCTGCATGGATGATGTTTGAATACGGTCTGATCAAGTCCAGATGGGTGGGAAAAAATTGGTTTATTCCGTTGTATTGCAAAATATTTCATGTATCAATCAGTGATTGTTAATATTTTCTCAATAAAATTTTAGAGATATATTTTTAATGTTATGACACAGGCTGTGGTGGCCAGGCCATAACAATGGCGATCAAGCCTTGTCACTGAGAGCTAGCCAAGATGAAATATTTTGAGCTCACCTTTTCTTTGCTAATGATAGAATATACATTTGCAGAGCTACATATGTATCTTTCAACAAAAGCTACATATGTAGCTTTTGTTGAAAAAAAAACTATGTTGAAATACTATAATAAAATTGGTAAATTGACTTACTTTTAATGAAGTTGAAGATTACGTCATCCTCTGCAGCACTTGTTTTATATTGTTCAGTACTATATACAGGGTACATACAGTATGAACACTTATTTTCAGGCATTCACTTCACACAACAGCTAGTCTTACTACTAATTCACACGAGTTCTAATTCTAATTCACAATTGAAAATTACAGTGGAACCTCTATTAACGAGTTTAATCCGTTCTGGCACCGAGCTCGTTACCTGGAAAACTCGTCTTTGGAAACAAATTTCCCCATTTAAAATAAAGGAAATAAATTTAATCCGTTCCACTCCCAAAAACATCCATACTTGTATGACATTTTTTAATGTAAATATAATACTGCACTTGTAATTATAAATGTTTTGTTGCACTGTTTTAATGTTTACTTTACCTTATGAAGAGTTATTGCTGGCTTGAGGGAGACGATGGGGAGGTGGGAAGGAGGAGAGGGGTTATGGTGTGGAAGGAGAATCCACCTCTGAGTCAGGCGGGCTCTCTCTTCTTGGGATTTTCACCCCACTGGGACCAGGTTGTGGTTCACTATCACTGGCTGTTCTTTTCTCTACTTTTGGAAAGAACTTTTATATTGACAATTGCTTTTGTCTTTGTTTTAGAATATCCATAAAACGAGACAGCAAATTGTCATTAAACATGTTCACACACTGGGTTGTCACTGCTTGACCAGGGTGATGTCAGTGGAAGAGGCAGCATCCTCCCTTACCTCCTCATTCCCTTACTAATGGTGTAAATTGTTGATGAGGACCTGCCATACTCCCTTGTGAGATAAGTCACACAGACACCACACTCATGCTTCGCTATAATTTCCTTCTTCAAATCCACAGTAATTGTATCTTTCTTCCTCTTGACAACACTATCTTTAGCAAGCAGCTTCTTTGGAGACATCGTGTGTTACAAATTGTAGTCGCAAAACCACTAAAAACCCAAAGAAAAGAGCAAATAAATCCAGAGGGATGCTTGTCGTGTGAGATAAAACAACAACACTGGCGTCGGAGGCGTCCGAGAATTTGCGAGAACCCGCGAGATGCTAGGAAGCACCATGTGGTTTCGCTCGTTAATAGAGGCGAGCTCGTCAATAGAGACAAATTTGCTGCGAGTGGCTTGCTCGTTACTGGAAAAACTCGTTAATAGAGCCACTCGTTATTCGAGGTTCCACTGTATTTCTACTGTATATTTACACTGTACAGTATCTTTTTGTCAAGGCTTAAATAATCATTAACACTTACAGTACTGTACTCTATCAACACTTCTTACACTAATTTATATGCCTTTCAATCATATTTTATATCATTAATGGAGGCTACACGACTTTTGATGGGAATTCAGCACCAGCGGGTGCAACATGGCTTGCAGAGCATTCGTTGCTGGCGGATGCTCCATGACTTGTCGATGGGAATTCAGCATCGGCGGGTGCAGCATATCTTGCAGAGCATTCGTTGCCGGCGGAGGCTGCACGACTTGTTGATGGGAATTCAGCATCGGCGGGTACAGCATAGCTTGCAGAGCATATGTTGCCGGTGGAGGCTGCACGACATGTTGATGGGAATTCAGCATTGGCGGGTGAGGCATAGCTTGCAGAGCATTCGTTGCCGGCGGAGGCTGCACAACTTGTTGATGGGAATTCAGCATCGGCGGGTGCAGCATGGCTTGTATGGCACTCGTTGCCAGCGGATGCTGCATGACTTGTAGAATTCCCAGTTGGTGCTTTCACGAACCGTTGAAATCATGAATTTATCTATTTTTGTCTGAATCTGATTTTCTCTGGCTAATATTGAGACATTGCTCTCAGCCGCGCGAGTTAACAGTAAACAATGCGGTCACGTGGCCAGGCGCAGTACGTTCTAGGTCCGTGGGAAAAAAAATACCTATTGCCTATACTATAAAAGGTATTTAATAAGAAAACACAGAATTTTGTTTAATAACAATTGTTTTAAAATATTTTATTAATAATAATTTAGAATTTTCTTCATAAACTTTATCATTTTAAAAGAAAGTTAAGATTTAATATACCACTCTGGATGATCGCCTGGTCGCCATGTGAGGGGCTGCTGATGCCAAAACAAACCCAATACCGACCGTCGGTAATATCGACCACCAGACCGGTATACGAGGCTCCAGATACCGATCTCCCAAACCGGTCGTTAATGCCGGCAGATCGGTATAAAAGAGGTCGTGAAATTGAGTGGATACTTATTTTGTCCAGGTCTTCTTGAAGGGCATGACAATCATCTAGGTTTCTTATCTTCCCTATTATCTTAGCATCATCAGCAAACATGTTCATGTAATTCTGTATTCCCACTGGTAGATCGTTTATGTAGACAATGAACATTACCGGTGCAAGAACTGAACCCTGTGGTACTCCACTCGTAACATTCCTCCAATCCGATACATTGCCTCTGATTACGGCCCTCATTTTTCTGTCAGGAAATTTTCATCCATGTTAGTAGCTTTCCTGTCACTCCTCCAATATGTTCCAGTTTTCAGAACAACCTCTTATGGGGAACTCTGTCGAAAGCCTTTTTTAGGTCCAGATAGATGCAGTCAACCCAACCATCTCTTTCCTGTAAAATCTCTGTTGCTCGATCATAAAAACCGAGCAAGTTCATTACACAGGATCTTCCAGATTGAAAACCATACTGTCTGTCTGATATTACTGTGTATATCGTTTTTCTCCAGGTGTTCTACCCATTTCGTTTTAATTATTTTTTCCAATAATCTTCTTTTTTTTTTTTTTTTTTTTTTTTTTTTTTTTTTTTTTTTTTTTTTTTTTTTTTTTTTATATATATATATAAACATATACAAGAGTTGTTACATTCTTGTACAGCCACTAGTACGCGTAGCGTTTTGGGCAGGTCCCTGGAATACGATCCCCTGCCGCGAAGAATCGTTTTTTCATCCAAGTACACATTTTACTGTTGCGTTAAACAGAGGCTACAGTTAAGGATTGTGCCCAGTAAATCCTCCCCGGCGAGGATACGAACCCATTTTGACTATTACACTTGTCAATGATACAGGTCTATAATTAAAGGGGTCTTCCCTGTTTCCACTTTTGTAGATTGGAACTATGTTAGCCTTTTTCCACACATCAGCTACAACTCCTGTAAACAGGGATGCCTGAAAAATCAGTTGAAGTGGAATGCTGAGCTCAGGTGCACATTCTCTCAGAACCCATGGTGAAACTCCATCTGGACCAACTGCTTTGTTCTTACTTAGCTCCTTGAGCATTTTTTCCACTTCATCTCTCTTTTCCACCCATTTTGACTATTACACTTGTCAATGATACAGGTCTATAATTAAGGGGGTCTTCCCTGTTTCCACTTTTGTAGGTTGGAACTATGTTAGCCTTTTTCCACACATCAGCTACAACTCCTGTACACAGGGATGCCTGAAAAATCAGTTGAAGTGGAATGCTGAGCTCAGGTGCACATTCTCTCAGAACCCATGGTGAAACTCCTTCTGGACCAACTGCTTTGTTCTTACTTAGCTCCTTGAGCATTTTTTCCACTTCATCTCTAGACACCTCTATGTGCTCTATGTTGTTCCCTGGAATTCTTATTGTCTGGTTCCCTAAAGATTTCATTTTGTACAAACACACTTTGGAACTTTTCGTTTAGTGTTTCACACATTTTCTTTTCATTTTCCGTGAATCTATTTCCCATTTTTAACCTCTGAATATTATCCTTTACCTGCAATTTGTTGTTTATGAATTTATAGAATAGACCTGGTTCTGTTTTACATTTGTCTGCAATCCCTTTTTCAAAATTTCTTTCTGCCTCTCTCCTCACTGCTCGTGTAGTTGTTTCTCGCATCTTTGTATCACTGGTATGTTTGGGGGTTTGGTCTCTTCCTGTATTGATTCCATTTTTGTGTCTTTTGGTCTCTGGCCCTCTGACAATTTCTATTGAACCAATCCTGTTTCCTAGTTCTGCATCTCTGTTTTGGTATAAATTTGTTTGTGCCTTTATCATATATTTCACAAAACTTGACATACATCTCATTCACTTCCTTGTCTAGCATCAAGTCTGTCCAATTATACTCACTAAAAAAATTTCTAAGGTGGCCATAATGTCCTCTCCTGAATCAGGTTTTCAACTGCTTCAACCTCCTTATTTTCTTCCAGATTATAATGCATTGCATACTTTATTCCCAAAAGACATGGTCATTTTTACCAAGGGAGGAAGGTACTGAATGTCAAACCTTCCCTCATCCTCGTAGCTTGTTTAACATGTTGATACAAGAATGTTTCCAGGATGAGGTCTACAAATCTACAGGTCCAAAAATCTTCTGTTTTAGCTTCATATGCTTCCCAGTCTATGGATTTCAAGTTGAAGTCACCAACTATCAACAGTGGTGATCTATCGTTATCCACTCTTGCTATAATCTCTCTCATTATTGTTATAAGACTTTCGCGTTTACTACCTAGCTCCTCCTTTGACCATGTGCTGCTTGGCGGTGGACTATATGCATTTATGTTCATTAGTTTATCATCATCATGGCAGATCTCTAGTGCTATTATGTCAACTTCTTGTGGATTGGCAGTCATTATTTCTTTCACCTTTAGGTGTTCTTTCACCAGCACAGCAACACCACCGCCTTTCCTAATTTTTCTGTCCGTCTCCAAATTGAGTAGCCCGTTGGGAAAATGACCTCATTTAAAATAACATCTTCAAGTTTTGTCTCCGTGAGTGCAACAATGTCTGGTGTCTGCAGCTGTATTACATCACTTAACTCCAGCATCTTTGATCTCACTCCATCTATGTTGGTGTATGCAATCTTCAGGAATTTGTTCCCCCTCTCCTTATTCTTCACTCTCCCTCTCTCTATTGATTTTGTTGGTTTGCCTTTATGTACCACTTTACTGGTCTGCCTACCCCTATCACTTTGTAGAAAAAAGAATTGATTTCTTCTTCATTCCTGCTCTCATTTAAACTTTTTGCCTCGGTGAGGTTCAGTTTCAGCTTCAGCTTCTCTCTATCTTCTTTTGAAAGATCTCGTCTTAACGACCACAATTTCCCATCCTCATCACTTTGTAATTTTCTGGCATTCCTTAGAACTTCTTCCATCTGTTTGGTACCATTTAGGGTGATCCTCAAAGGTCGATCTTTCCCTTTTACGTATCTGCCTATTCTCCTATAGTCGCACACATTCTCTATGGTTGTAAGACCTTCTACAAGGCCAACAATTTTATCTACTACTTTCGCTTCTTCTACAGCTCTTTCTGACCTAGATGTTATCTCCTTTTCTTTGCAACCAAAAATTATCTGGGATTTGCTCCAATCAACTGTGTTTTGCACCAACTTTGGGTTAGATGCCAACTCCTTTCTCACTTCCAGCCTAATGTTTGTTTTATCTTGGTTGCTGCAGTGTTTGGCTTCCTTTACTGCTTCTTCAATTTTTTCCTTCTCCTTGGCCACTTGTGCATAAGTGAGTTGCATATCATTATTGCACTGTTCTATTCCCTGTGTAACTTTCTCCATCTGTGCTGACAAAAGCTGTTTCTCCTGTTGAATTTCCTTACCTAACCTATTGTAGTCATTTATGTTTAAATTTACTTTAACTTCTTCCAAAGCTATTTTTAAGAGTTTATTTTCTTCTTCCATGTCTTTGCAATTTGTTTCCAATTGATTTTTATCCTTGCACAAGTCTTTCACTATATCCTCAAGACATAAAACTTTCCTATTCAAATGGTCATTACTTTCAATTTACTAATTATTTCTACATGAGAGTTCACTATAGTATCTAATTTTACCAACTTGTTATGTAGACTGCTAATATCAATGCTTTCTTCATTGAATCCCGCAAAATCAAGCTCTGTTTTGTTTTTCTTCTTGCCAGTGGCCATCTTGAATGTTCTTCTCTGCACTGGAAACACTAGGGGCAACTTTTTCTCATTTGATTTTTCACTTCCCTTGGCACATTTCTGTTATCTCACCTATTTTTCAAAAGCACTATACCTTTATGTTCTCTGGGACATCACTCACTATCGTCAACCTGTACTACAATACTTAGGATTGTTGAAATGTGCTGGAGCTCCTCTGATGCAAGTGTTGACCCTAGGGGTGTCACCTTTTGAATTGATGATGATGATGTGTGTGTAATTACCTAAGTGTAGTTACAGGATGAGAGCTACGCTCGTGGTATCCTGTCTTCCCAGCACTCTTTGTCATATAACGCTTTGAAACTACTGACAGTTTTGGCCTCCACCACCTTCTCCCCTAACTTGTTCCAACCGTCTACCACTCTATATATATATAATATATATATATATAATATATATGTTGTACCTAGTAGCCAGAACTCACTTTTTGGCCTACTATGCAAGGCCCGATTTGCCTAATAAGCCAAGTTTTCCTGAATTAATATATTTTCTCTTATTTTTTTCTTATGAAAAGATAAAGCTACCCATTTCATTTTGTATGAGGTCAATTTTTTTCATTGGAGTTAAAATTAACGTAGATATACGACCGAACCTAACCAACCCTACCTAACCTAACCTAACCTATCTTTATAGGTTAGGTTAGGTTAGGTAGCCGAAAAAGTTAGGTTAGGTTAGGTTAGGTAGGTTAGGTAGTCGAAAAACAATTAATTCATGAAAACTTGGCCTATTAGGCAAATCGGGCCTTGCATAGTAGGCTGACAAGTGCGTTCTGGCTACTAGGTACGACATATATATATATATATATATATATATATATATATATATATATATATATATGTCGTACCTAGTAGCCAGAACGCACTTCTCAGCCTACTATGCAAGGCCCGATATATTATATATATATATATATATATATATATATATATATATATATTATATA
>WNGS01001785.1:16517-30492 GCA_020271785.1 Procambarus virginalis
ACTGCTTCGACATCATAGCGCCAGAGTAAATTTCAAACAAGTCTTTATCGCACTTAAAATACCCTTCACCATCGAGCACATATTAGGAGGTGGAGACCACTCGTTACAAGAAAAATACCAAATAGTCAAAGCACTGGCTAAATATCTGCAGTCGACCAACAAATTGGGACACATCTGACCCGCGCCGCATTTATACCTGGCGCCACCAACAGCTGAACACAGAAAACAACCGCCTCGTCGCAGTACCATAGATCAGCTGACACCATAAACACAACACACCGCCCTACGGTGCGACAAGTCTCCCTACAATACACGCCTCTGTTTTAATCACCATTCCTATATCCACAGCACAACGTAACAAACACCTTGGTAGCTCCGATCATCCTCAACATAAACGCGTCCACCAACATCAGTACTGGTGCAGTCATCGGGAGGACAACCCTTCATGCAAACTGCACCTACTATCAAGAAGAAGAAGAAGAAGTGGTGGAGGCCACAATCATCAGTAGTTTCATAGCGTTATTCGACAAAGAGTACATGGAAGACGGGACACCACGAGGGTAGCTCATCCTGTAATTACACTTAAGTAATTACACTCGTGTAATTACAATATATTCTTGTTTTGACAAGGAGTGAATGTGTTGTGCAATCAACATTATACAAATTGGGGCTCAGGAGCTGATGCCAAGTCCTGCAAAAAAAAGTTAGAAATTTATTTTCAGTTATTTTCTTTTATATTTTAACTGAAATGTATGATAATTTTCTCTTCTGATATATTTATTGGATGACAGTTTTATTTTATGCATAAAAAGGGTATTATGTAATAAAAATAAGTAATTATTATACAATTGCCAATATTATATTTTGCTAAAAATTCACGTTCTTGGTGTTGCACTCGGATTCTCTTATATTTAGGTCAGGTGCATTGTGTGGCTTCCTTTCCCTACTACCATCATCACATTCACTCCCTCAGTTTCTGCTGTTGACTGAAGATGGTGTTTAGTGAAACTATTAATGCAAGTTTAAAGGATTATCATGCAAGTACTGCAGTTAAAGGATTATCATGCAAGTACTGCAGTTAAAGGATTATCATGCAAGTACTGCAGTTAAAGGATTATCATGCAAGTACTGCAGTTAAAGGATTATCATGCAAGTACTGCAGTGAAAGGATTATCATGCAAGTACTGCAGTTAAAGGATTATCATGCAAGTACTGCAGTTAAAGGATTATCATGCAAGTACTGCAGTGAAAGGATTATCATGCAAGTACTGCAGTTAAAGGATTATCATGCAAGTACTGCAGTTAAAGGATTATCATGCAAGTACTGCAGTGAAAGTCATACATACTCTAACTAGAAATATTCAAGTGTGTACTTGTAAAGAGTCAGTCTATTTTTGGTATCTGAATGTGGCAGTCATCATTTGTTTGGGATTTTTACCTTCTTTCTGTTGTGTATGAAGAGCACTCTTAGACATCTAGAGGTTTGAACAACTTAAATTACTGTACATAGAGAATTTGCCAATAAATTGGTACAGCTAACTTGACAAATTTCTACTTAACATGACTGTGACTGTGTCAATATAGAATACATACTACTGTATATAATACTAAGCTATTTGTATCAGTAGTTCAACACTGAAAATCCTGAGATCTAAAAACTAAATCTGAAAGGATTTAAAATGATAAACTGACAAAATCTGAGAAAGTTCCAGAAACTTTATTGAAAATCTAGTACAATTGTGCAGTACATTTGTTGGTAATGTTTTAGCAAAGACTTGTTAATATGTTAAATTAATATGTAGTACTGTATTTAAAATGTCTGAAAGCTGCACACCACAGGGATTAAAGGGCATGAACACAAATGTAGTACAGTATATTGTGTATAGATACTAACGATAAATTTAGTATGACTAAAATATTTGTATTTTCTGGAGGGAGCCCCGTTGGCTCCCTGAAGCTATCCGAAGTAATATAGTGCTATATTAGTTTGGGGTCATCAGTCGCAGAGCCTTTGCCTACCAGGAACCACAAGCCAGAACCTGGTTCCCTCATAGAGGCACATGGAGCAATGGCCTATGAGCACCTTACATATAACCACTGTGATGCGCCGAGTTTATTGCGACATTCCCCCTATGCTCATGAAATCGAGTGTTCCCCCCCAATTTTTTTTTTCTTTGTAAAATGATAAATTCCTTTCCCTAAACATGTCTATGTAAAAATAAATACCAAATTCCACTTACTTTGGCTGTGGGGACGTGGACAAGGTGCACTGTGACGTCATCAGGGGCTGGTCGCCCATGCGTGAAGCTCCCAGACTGTGTCACGCGGGCCATTCAAGCAACGCGTGTTGCCACACATATATTTTCACTTATTTGTTCTGTGCATTTCCAATGCAGTTTTATTTTTTTTTTATCGTCTATGATGCATATTTGTGTCCTTACAATATGTATACTGTAGAGCGTTCATAATGTTCATGGATCTGTGTCAGTAATGACATGTCAGTAATGCGTCCACAATAAATGTTTGGTGCAATATTACTTGTTAAAAATTCACTAAAATTACAATATGTACAATTTCACACACTATTTACACAGTAACACACTGTATTACACACTCAGTACTTCGAAAGTGAGTAATAATCAACGAACCATGGGGACTTGGTTGTAACAATGATTCTTCGCGGCTGGGATCGTATTCTAGGGACCTGCCTGAAACGCTATGCGTACTAGTGGCTGTACAAGAATGTAACAACTCTTGTATAAATCTCAAAAAAAAAAAAAAAAAATAGTAGTAGTCCATGGTACACAGTGCGACTTCGCTCTCGTTGCACCAGGTACAGATAGATTTTTGCTTCCTGTTTCTTTGTTCTGTGTGCTTGCAAATAACACACTCACGTACACCCTTGGCTTTAGTACCTGTAGGTGGTATGTAGCCAAGCTTGTAAAGCATAAGGTAGCATTGAAAAGATTATTGGAAAATGTCAATTTGTCAGGTAGTCTTGAAAAGATCGCTTTGTAAGGTCCCACACTGGAAGAGATTCAGCCAAATCTCAAAGTGTGTCAGTCAATCTGGAAGAGATTCAGGCATTCTGTAAGAGATTCAGATATTCTTGAAAATATCTATGGAAAACACCACCATGAAAGCTGCTAACACTGTTCATCTATGCTACTTGTATCAGATGCATCATCATTGAACGCAGAAAACGATTCATCTATGTATCATCTATATAAATTGGAGATGGCATAGGCGGGCAAGGGTGGTGCTCAGAGCAACAACTGGATGCTTTCTGTATCGTCCTCATAGGTGCTGTATCACTTGTATCTGACCTTTGTGTTAGGCCCTTATTGCGCCTAGCTTCACCAGTATCATGATTCTTATGGTCTTCAAACAATAAGATCTGAATTTCACCGACGATGCGATCTTTCAACACCGCGTTGGACAGGTGTTTGGGAGCCAGAGGCACGTGCGCCACCCATGGTTGCTCACTAGTACTAACCCAGCCAGCAGCCCTAGGGAATTCTGGGAATTTTTTCCAAGATGGCTGCCTCTCACTGGAGGTCCTAAGAGTCTATTTCATACACAACCTACCGCGCACGCATTTCGAATGGGTACGAAAAAATAAAAGTGTGTTCTCGGCGCAGTTTCCCACCGACCGAGTTTTCTCGTTTGGCGTAGTCCAATGGTTAAATTGTCATAATTGCCATTGACTAGGGGGGTTCTACGGGCTCACCACAGCCCGTGCTACTTGGAACTTTTTGTTCCAAGTAGCGAATCTTTAACAACAACAACATTGACTGGGAAAGGACCCACAAATGCAGGCAAATCAAAACAGACCACTGTCTGGTTACTCTATGCAAGCTACGTTCTCAAAAAAGCAAAATATCTCCCCCAGAAAGAAAACAATCGAGCAACATGTCATCCAAGTAGCCCCTCCCCCTCATTAGTGCTAACCCCCCCCCCCTGCTCTGGGAGGGGGAGCTACCGGGGTGAGCCAGCTGCCCGCCACCCCACTCCACCCCACTTCTTGAACTGAGGTGCTGGGAGGGGGGGGGGGAGGTCAGACATCACTTATGGCCTCATATTCGTGTTTGGGATTTTTGCCTAGTGTGGCTGTTCTAGCTTGTGTGTTGGTGTGGTTTCCAGGTGTACTAATGTACAGGAGCTGCATATGCCTAGGGTTCTCTTCCCTAGGTGCTCCGTAAGTACTACCCTTGCGTTTCAGGGTTATCTTCCCTGGGGCATTTGGGATTCACTCCCTGTTGGGGACTTCCTTGCTTGTGGTTTTCTTCTCCCTCAGGGTGCATCGAGGATCTTGGGGCTTTCCATCTTGCACTAGGTAGGGAGAGTGTTTTTGGCTGAGTGGGGGTGGGGGACACACAATGCAGCTAGCGCAGACAGCTTTACTATCAACACGGCAGCTGATAGCAAAGCGCACTCTGACTGCTAGTTTGCTAGTTGTGTGATTTCGGGGGGTTTTGTTTTAATTTTTTGCCGCTTTGGCCTGGCGCCTTCATCTTCCCTCACTCGATGTATTCACGGATGCCTCGTCTCTCGGCTTTGTGACCAGCGCTCACTAGTCCGGCCAGGGGCATTTGAGACCGGCCTTACTTCGAACTCACAGCACAGTGCGGGAGTTTGAGGTAGTGTTGGCAGGCGCTACAGCAGATTCGGTTTCCTCGGGACACTGTGATATGGCTCCAGTTGAACTGATCCCCCGTTTGGTTTATTGTCTCAACTAGTGGGGGAGTCTCTTCGGTCTGTGGCTCTTTGAGGCTGGTCGCTTTGAGTGGCTCTTCTGCTGAGTTCTCGGGGTTTAGCTTTCCGCGCTGTTCACATTCAGGGAGTGTCCAATGTCCTGGCAGATGGCCTGTTGCACTTCATTCCTCTTTCATTCGATGCCATTTCCTTCCTTTGGCTTTGTCGGAGATAAAGAGATTGTCCCAGAGGTGGACCTCTTTGCGTCGGCATGGTCTCAGAGTATTCCCTCATACGTGGCACTGTTCCCCGACTATGAGGCTCGTGTTGAATGCTTTTTGGCGGGACTGGTCGTTTCCAATTTGATGGGGTTATTGTACCTCTTTTCCCCGGTCCAGGCTGTGTTTTTGTTGGCCTTGACCTCTGGTAGTCGGATTGGGGAGCTTCTAGCACCAAAGAAGAGCATGGAGTTTTGTTTCTTTGGTCTTGGTGGTGGTTTTGTTTATTTGCAAACATCCTCTTCTTTTCTGACAAAGAATGAGATGGCGGGCTTTCAAAGGGGTCCTTTAGTGGTGGATGATTGGTTGGTTAGGCCTGGGGTGTATCACGTTCTCTGTCTGGAAGCTGCTTTATGCAGCTACCTACGGGCCTCCAGTCATGTGTTGCTGGATGCTCTTTGGGTTGATCTGGTTTCCCTGATTGCCTGTTCCAGGGCTCGTCTTTCTCAGGCTGTATGCTGTGTCATTAAGTCTAGCCAGCCTGCAGTCTACCCTCATGCCCATAATGTGCAAATGTATGCCTCTCTTTCGGCTGCTTTTGGGAATATGTCTTGGGCCGATATTTGGAGCTGGGTTTTCGGTGGTCAAACAGGGTCCTGGCCGCCAGGTATCTCGTGAATGTCCTGGTTCTATCTCTTCCTTGGTTTGAGACCTGCAGTGTTTCTGCCTTCCCGGTAAGTCACTGTTTTCTCTGTGGGTGGTTAGCTTCAGGGAGCTAAAAGGGCTTCCCCCAGTAAACCAGCGTTGAATGTAATGAAATGCCAGTTTCTGGGTGAGCCCCAGAAGTTTCCTGACACACTCCCTCCGGTCGGCGGCTTCCATCGTTCAAGAACTGGGGTGGTGGGTGGCTGGCTCACCTGGGGTAGCTCCCCTCCTTGAGAGGGGAGGGGTAGTGCTAAAGAGGGGGGGGGTGGCTAGTTGGATGACATGTTGCTTGTTTTCTTTCTGGGGGAAATATTTTGCTCTTTTGAGGACGTAGTTTGCATAGTGTAACCAGGCAGTGGTCTGTTTTGATTTGCCTGCCTTTCTGGGTCCTTCCCCGGTCAATGGCAATTGCAACATAATTTAAATGTAAAGTACTCATAGTGTGGAAATTTTCCAACAGGTGTTATGTTAAGATAAGATTAGTTATTATTAATGAACTGTATGATTGATTATTCCTGCTAGGTGTTACCACTTACATAATTTTGGGAGGTGATTTAATATTTCTAAATCCACCTTAAATATATATAATCATGAGGTTTAGTAAATCATGGTAAATAATATTTTATAAAAGGTTGTAGACTACCTACAATTATTAATGTATAAGTTACGAGAACTAACTGCCGAGTAGGTTTGCGTATGTAACGTCAGGGAACTTCTCGAGAGTCGGTCAAATTCTCGCCTCCTAGTTGGGGTGTCGAGCCCACGAGTAGATAATAAGTTGAGGCGGCTGGTTCCCGGTGCTTCTCTTCACTCTGTGAACAACATACAATATAACGCCTACAGTGTTAATATTTCCTCAGTTAATCTCAAATGAATAGATTAACTGCTTATTAGACCTAAACTTACTCTGGATGTTTAAGATCTACAGTGTAATGACCGCCTATTCTATGATAAGTAAATATGGCCATGAATACCACTAGAACTTCTGTAGCCAACCGAACACAATTTTCCTTATTGTGTGAAGCTAGCAGCAAAGTCTGGGAGTCGTGAGACATGGGATGACTTAAATATTGGACAATGTTAATTGGCTTGCTTCAGCAGAGATCAGATCGAGCTTTTGTTGTCGTGAGACTCGTGGGCAATTGGCGCGTCCTCCCCTATCTCGTGGTGAACGCCCGGGAAATTAGTCACACTATTTAATTTATATCGTTCACTAACGAGACGATATTGGCATCATTTTACCCTCTAATGTCTTACGTAAAATACCAGAGAACAATTTTTCATTGGTCATAACACTGGATCGAAAGGTTTTCCGTGATTAAAAGCACATTTAAGAAATGCTGCATACGTAACGTGATTATTATTTTGCCTGTGAATAAACATATCACGGATGTGGAAATTCACCTTGGGATGGAAGTACACTTTGATTCTTGTTGAATTTAATTAATTTCCCAATCTAAATAACAAATGCAAGTAAAAGCAAATTGCAGACTGGTTTTGATAAGAATTAGATAAAGAAATTGTCACTGTGAGCTGTGCTGGGTGATGCAATAGCCCACCATTCATACTAGGAAACTTTGGCACTGCCACAATAGAAATTAATATTGTTAGTAAATTTAATTTCTTAGCCCATGTATTTATCTTGCTGTGCTAGGGATTAGTGTTTGGGTGTCGGAAATTTCCGACACAGGCCATTGCTCCCTGCGCCTCTGAGGGGGCCAGGTTCTGGCTCGTGGTCCCCGGTAGGCAAAGGACTCTGTGCCTTATGTCCCCAAACTAATATAGCACTAGTATATAGGTTCGGATAGCTTGAGGGAGCCTCCGGGGCTCCACCAGAAACTGGTGTTTCATTACATTCAACACTGGTTTTTCTGGGGAAAGCCCTTACGGCTCCCCGGAGCTATCCAGGCTGATATGGATATCCCTAACTATTTTGCATCAGTCGATGTGGGTGGAGTTCTAGGCCTACCGGGGACCACGAGCCAGAACAGACCACGTGCCTCCCAGAGGCACGAAGAGCAATGGCCCATAGAAATGCACATGTGATTTGGAGCATTCTATATCTGCCATCAATCGAGACAGGCACCCAGAAAGGTAAGCGCCACAAAACAAACCCCTATTATGGTTAAAAACGATGAAATAGATAAACGAGTGGACAGAACTCCCTAATTGAAAACGAGCAAGCAAGTGTGCAGCTGTGCCGGCGATCCACACCGTAGTTCTTTGGCTGATAGGATACGGCTTGGTCGTTGTGGCTCCAGCTCCGGACTTTTGTTGTGCTGTCCTCTGTTCCGTACTGCTCGTACGGTGGTGTGCAAGCTGGGAGTAATATTCACAGGTACTTGGGCTGCATGTGCTTAGGGTCACCTTCCTTGAGAGCCCTGTAAGTACCACCCTCGGGGCTTGGGGTTCCCTGCCACAAGTCACCTTGGGTCTTGGGGTTCCCTGCCACAAGTCACCTTGGGTCTTGGGGTTCCCTGCTACAAGTCACCTTGGGTCTACCTCTGTTGGTCTTTTGTTGCTTGACAATTGACTGCCTTGAGTGTTTTGGGGAGTTTCCTCCTTAGTTTGCCTTGGGGTAAGTGGTAGTTATTGCATTGGTAGGGGCACGGAGTAGTGCATAGCTAGTTTTCTCATATAATGGTGGCCAGCTTTGTTCCCTCTGGGTACGCTATCCTCTTGCGAGGTCTTTCTTTTCTTTTTGTTTTTGCCTGGTGGGGGGGGGGGGGGTCGTATCCCTCGTGAGTGGATACGTCCCGGAAGCTTAGCATTAGCAGTGTTGATTGGTAGCTTGAGCCCCAGTTAGCAGTAACCTGCCTGGGATAACCCTTAGCAGACCCAGTCTAGGGGCTCTGGGAACCCCGCGGGGGTTGATATGACCCTTGAGTTCCCTCTCGCTTTTTGCGAGTTTGAGAATTGCTCTGTCCCTTTGTCTCAGGGCGACGCTCATTGTTTTTGCCTCCACATGCCGCCTGTTGGGTCGGTGACACATTCGACCCGGAGTCCTGCGAACTTTGTTGCGTGTTTGTGACACAGTCCACCCAATCTGATGATGACATTATTCGGGTGCAGGCGGCTTGCGCGTTGCAAGATAGATTTAGGTTGTTGCAGAGCATTTGGTTGGTTGCCCCAAGGCTGCCCTGTTTTGTTTATAGGGACCTGGACTTCGGGGTGTCAGTCGCTTTGGCCTTGGTTCCGTCTGCGCCCCCTGTGTGGTTCATTTGGTTCCCTCGCTCCACCCTGCTTCCGGCTCTTAAGCGTCTGAGGGCTTTGGGGTCGGGGCAGGATTTAGAGGTTTCTGAAACTCTGCAGTTTTGGGGGTTGCCCCTTCTGGGGTGGCTGTGGAGGCATTCGAGTCAGTTCCTCCAGCTGTAGCTACGGGGTCTGACCAGTGGGCCAATCCTCTTCCTGCTGTTCCAGTTGCCTCGGCTTTCTCTTATGAAGTCGGGCTTTGGAGGATGACTTGCCCCCGGGGCCTGAGGTGGAGGTTCCTGGGGTTGGGGAGGAGCTGACTTGGGGGCCTTGGGCCCTGTTAAACCCCACCTGGGTTTTCCAACCCTCCAAGTGGGGCTTGCTGTTACACGAAGTGGGGTTTCCTTCCCCCTCTGCATATGAGTTGGATTTGGGTTCGGTTCCGTGTCCCTGGGGGTCCTTCGGTTCCATCCTTCCTGAGGATTTCGGCTTTCCGCATCTCTCCGGCTGAGGTGCGGGCGGCCATTGCGGTTTACCTCATGCCCGACCCCGTGCATGCCTCTATGATGGATCCGTCTTTCTTGAGGTTTGGGTCTTCATCTCCATACTGGGTTCGTTATGAGATTCCGGAGTCATCCTGGCTTGCGGACTCCCCTGTGTTTTCGCTGGTTTTCTGGGACACCTTTTGTCTCACCCGCACGCTTGAATGGCATGAGGCGGTGACTGTGGTCGAGGTTTACCTGGGGAGCGATTTTGCACACCTTAATGAGTGCCATTTTGCTTCGGCTCTTCTGCAGGATGTTGGTTCAGTTCAGCTTCATATGCAGGTTCCCTCCCTGTCAGCTGTGCTTATGGCTGAGGGACTTGTGCGCTCAGGGCTTGTTGGCTTCGGTCCTGCGTTTCTTTTCCCTCCTTGAGCTGTCTTCCGATTGGCTTACGGAGAATGTAGAGGCTCCTGGGCCGTTCCTGGGTCTTGTGCCTTGGCTTCAGTTGCTCGCTCGTCGTCTGTGCTTTTGAAGTAGTTTGCGCCGATCCTGCAGGATGCGCTGTTGCAGTTTATAGCTGCGCGCCTCGCATGTTGGCAGGTGGGTGCTAGCTTCCTCCTTGGAATCTGCTTGGGCCCCTGGCTCTTAGATTGTCTTCACCCTTTTGTCCTTTATTATTTGCGGCTTCTGCGGTCGAAGAATATATGCAAGTGGCTTCCTCTAGTTGCCGCCCTATGTCTGACTTGTTGGTTCTCTTGGGGGTCCCAAGTGGGTTCCTCCCGGAGGAGTCGTGCCAGGGCCCGCAGTTCCACTCGTCGAAGTGGGCCACAGGTGCCCGTTTCGGACCTGTTGCCACCTTCGGTCCCGGCTGCGCCTGGTCGGCGTGGTGCTGGCTCCGTGCACAGGTTGGGTTCTCATACGGGACATCGGCCCTTTCGTGATTCGCCCCATTGACAGGGCGATGGGGGAAGGCTTGCTCCGTTCCCTCACGCCTGGTCCCACGATTCGTGGGTTTCTCGGGTCGTTTCTCATTGCCTTCAGTGGCGTTGGGTGGCTCCTCCTCCTTTGGGTTGTTCGGGGCTTGCAGGTCAGGCCTCTTCTCCAGCGCTCTGTCAGGTTGTCTTGGAGTGGATGAGCTTGGGCATGGTCAAAACGATGACGTCCCTGAGGTGGGTTTCCCGCCTGTTCCCAGTTCCAAAACGGGACTGTGCGGACCTGCGGTTCATTCTGGACTTGTCTCGCCTGAACCCTGGGTGTTTTGCCCATCCTTTTGGATGACCACTCTGTCCTAGGTCTGGCTTCTGTTGGAGCTGGTATGTCCCTATTCATCCGGTGTTCAGGGACTGGCTCGATTTTGTTTTGGGGCGTCAGAGTTACCACTTTCGTTGTTTCCCTTTCGAGTTGAATCTGGCACCTCGCGTGTTCACACGCCTCACCCGGGTTGTACTCACCTATTTGTGCTTGCGGAGGATGAGCTCTGGCTCTTTGGTCTCGAGATGGTGGTGGTGGCCCGTCTGCGTCTGCTAAGTGTTCGGGTATTGGCTTACCTCAACGACTGGCTGGTTTGGGCTCCCAGACAGCTCATGTGTCTGCTCGCCAGGGGTTTGTTGCTTTCCCAGCTAGCCGGGTTCAAGTTCCTGATGAACTGGCGGAAGTCCCATCTGGTTCCCATGCGGGTCCCATGACGCATGCGGATCAACGATCCGGCTCCATTCAGACTGCTTCCTGGTGGTTCATTGCCTGAACCGAGTGGGTGTGATGCGGTAATTAGCTCTTTGGGGCTGGTTGCTTAGGGTAACTCATCTGCTGAATTCTCAGGGTTTGGCTCTCCTGGCAGTTTACGTCTGGGGAGGGGGTGTCCATCGTCCTTGCGGGTGGCCTGTCCCAGTTCGTTCCCCTGTCCACAGAATGGATGGTTGATGCCGACTGATTCAGTTGGATATGCCAGACGTTCGGGTGCCCAGAGGCGGACCTTTTTGCGTTGGCGTGGTCGAGGCGTCTTCCAGTACAGTATATGCGGTGCCCTTCCCCGACCGCGAAGCTGTCGGGATCGATGCCTTTTGGCAGGTCTGGTCGAGGTGGGGGGTTCCTGTACCTCTTTTCCCCGGTTCAGATGTTGCTCCAGGTCCTGGCATGCTTGGAGACTTACAATGACCTTCACAACCCAGGCCAACATGAATTTCGAGTGGGAAGATCATGCCTCTCACAGCTACTTGAGCACTACGACAAAGTCACTGAGGCATTAGAAGAAAAACAGAATGCAGATGTGATATACACGGACTTTGCAAAGGCTTTCGATAAATGTGACCATGGCATGATAGCACATAAAATGAATTCAATGGGAATAACTGGTAAAGTAGGACGCTGGATACTCGGTTTTCTGTCTAACAGGACTCGGCGGGTAACGGTCAACCATATAAAGTCTAGTCCTAGTGCAGTTAAAAGCTCTGTACCTCAGGGTACAGTCCTTGCACCCCTGCTTTTCCTTATTCTCATATCAGATATAGACAAAAATACAAGCCACAGCTTCGTATCATCCTTTGCAGATGACACAAAAATCAGTATGAAAATTACCTCGGCTGAAGACATTGAAAAACTTCAAGCTGATATTAAAAAGTTTCAATTGGGCAACAGAAAATAACATGATATTTAACGGTGATAAATTCCAGGTACTCAGGTACGGTAAAAATGAGGACCTTAAACATAATACAGGGTATAAAACACAATCAAATGTACCCATAGTAGGAAAACAGCATGTAAAGGATTTGGGAATAATGATGTCTGACGACCTAACGTTTAGGGAGCATAACCAAGCAAATATTGCGACAGCCAGAAAAATGATAGGATGGATTACGAGAACTTTCAAATCCAGGGATCCCATCACAATGGTTATACTCTTCAAGTCACTTGTGTTGTCCTGTCTTGAGTACTGCTCAGTACTCACTTCCCCCTTCAGAGCAGGAGAGATTGCTGAAATAGAGGGAATACAGAGAACATATACGGCACGCATAGACACGATAAAGCACCTAAATTATTGGGATCGTCTCAAAGCTCTCCAAATGTACTCACTAGAAAGAAGATGAGAGAGATATCAAATAATATACACCTGGAAGATACTGGAGGGCCAAGTACCAAATCTACACAGTAAAATAACAACATACTGGAGTGAACGATATGGAAGGAAATGCAGAATAGAACCAGTGAAGAGCAGGGGTGCCATAGGCACAATCAGAGAACACTGTATAAACATCAGAGGTCCGCGGTTGTTCAACACCCTCCCAGCAAGCATAAGAAATATTGCCGGAACAACCGTGGACATCTTCAAGAGGAAACTAGATTGTTTCCTCCAAGGAGTGCCGGACCAACCGGGATGTAATTACCTAAGTGTAATTACCTAAGTGTAGTTACAGGATGAGAGCTACGCTCGTGGTGTCCCGTCTTCCCAGCACTCTTTGTCATATAACGCTTTGAAACTACTGACGGTCTTGGCCTCCATCACCTTCTCCCCTAACTTGTTCCAACCGTCTACCACTCTGTTTGCGAAAGTGAATTTTCTTATATTTCTTCGGCATCTGTGTTTAGCTAGTTTATATCTATGGTGGGTATGTGGGCCTGCGGGCCGCTCCAAGCAACAGCCTAGTGGACCAAACTCTCACAAGTCAAGCCTGGCCTCGGGCCGGGCTTGGGGAGTAGAAGAACTCCCAGAACCCCATCGACCAGGTATCAACCAGGTAACCAGGGGTGAGTACTCCTCTTGGCCCCATGGTGGCCGGCCCAGCCGTGGTTTCAGGCGCTGCTTGCCCGGTGTCGGAACCCGGAGGTTTTTCCGTGGCTCCGCCTCTGTCAGAAGATCAGCCGGTCCATTACGTGACTGGTTCGCTCTTCTCCTCGAGTCTTTGTGTCTGTTATTTTTTACTCGAGTTTATCACCATTTGTATGGTGATCAAGTTGCTTCCTTGATGGTGTCCCACCTGCGGGCTTCGTCTCGGCGGCAGTATGAAGTTATCTGGCTGTCCTTCCGTTTCTTTTTGACTCTTCGCCATTGTACTTCGCTTTTGGTTCAGGTGGTCTTGTCTTTTCTCTCATTGTTCCAGGACCGTCATATTATGCCGAATACTGTCGCCTCGTATCGTAATTACCTAAGTGTAGTTACAGGATGAGAGCTAATCTCTCATCCTGTAACTACATTCGTGCGGCGCAGGCGGTGCCATTTCGGCTTGCTTTCAGTATTGATGTTACTTCTACACCGTTTCATAAGCTGTCCCATGCGTTGTTTCACCTCCGGCCTGCTCATGTGCCGCCTGAGCCTTCTTGGTCTTTGGATAGGGTTCTCTCCTATCTCTCTTCTCCTCAGTTCGTTGTGGCCCCATCAGTTCAGGATTGCTCTTCGAAGCCTCTATTCCTGTTGACATTGGCCTCTGGAGGGCGGGTCGGGAAGCTTCATGCTCTCCTCTGGCACAGGGGTTTCTGCTCTTTCAGTCATGGTGATAGTTTTGTTTGTCTGAAGCCGTCTCCTTTTCTGGCGAAGAATGAGACTGCTGCTTTCCGGTGGGGTCCTTGGGTTATTGATGCTTGGTTGGTCAGGCCAGGTGTGCATCATATATTGTGTCCATTTGCGGCCCTCCACCGTTATTTGCGCGCCACGGCTTCTGTGTCCGGGGATGCGCTTTGGGTTGATCC
>WNGS01001786.1:0-17500 GCA_020271785.1 Procambarus virginalis
TAGTACTGTAAAATATTCAACGGTCCACAATCATCAGCGAATGGGTGTTATAGTCAGTTATTCAAAATTATAAGTTTATATAGATATTACCTCTAAACATCTACAAGAATTGTGTTTATAGATATATAAATATAGTGAGATGTAGGTATGAAAGTTCCTCTGACATCTTCAAAACAAGGATGCCCATATCCTGTATCCCAATGCCTTTTTGTTGTAATCTCCTACACCTACTCTAACTTTACCTTAGCTATCTAGGCCCAACCTATAACTGTACCTACCTAACGCAAAGCTAGCCTAACACCTAACCTAATCCGAATCTAACCTAGTCCATCATAACATAAACCTATCCTATTCTAACCTTACCTAACGTATCTTTAGTAACCTAACTTAACCTGTCTTAACCTTATCTAACGTAACCTATCCAACTTAATCTCTACAGAGAGGTGTATAAAAACTCGCCCTTCATAATTATGCACTATCTAGCCAAAAAAAATAAAAAGCTTAAGCATAGAAAAGACTAGTTTCAGAACTACCAACTTGCAGATCTACCATCGTGCAAACTTGGGAGTCCAGAGGGAACTTGGAAAGTTCCATCATGCAGGCAAACACCAGCCCTTACAGGTACTGCAATATTAAGAAACAAGCACTCATTTAAAATCAAATTCAAAAACTTTATTTGATATTCTTTACATTTGTATTTAAACTGTTGTACAAAAAGCACATTATTTACATAACTGCAAGTTATAATACATATATAAATATCATAATTATATACTGTATAATTTAGACTTTATAAAGCGCTCTTTTGTCGGTGATGTAGACAAATCCCTTATATTGTTGGTGAGGAGTAAAAACAGGTGTCACAGCCATAGTTCAAACTCATATGCAATTGACCATATTTGTAAGTCTGCATGTGATAGGTTGCAAAGAAACTACATAGAAACAGTTTTGCACCTCCCAGAAAATGCGGGAATATGCTAGGCCTGCATGCTATAGTGGGGCATGAGTACAGATATTCCCACCCTACGCCTACGTCGCACTCTCAGTTCAAGGAGGAAAATACTATGATATATGCCCAGACATTCAAGGTAAGAGACAACTGTTATGAAACGACGAAGAAGACCAAATTATGACAAGATTTCGCATACTTTTTTTATAACAGGTGGACTGACGCACAGTACAGAACGATGGATGGGACACAAGTCCTCGGGCAGAGAACATTTTCCAGAGTTCGGATGCGGAGATCACGTGCGCAAGATTGGACTCAAAAACTACATTCTCTAGAACCTATGTATACTGTCACACTCCATGTCATAAGTACTACTACCAAACTTGGAGTCCAGACTACTAGATCGGCCAAAACTCACAACACGACCCTAATCCTCCACCTTCCACCCTAATCTAGCTCTACCTAACCCCAACCTATCCAATACTCTAACCTATCCTTGCACCTGGACCTACCCATCAACCTATCCTAGTATCTAAAACTAACCTGACCTAGTCTAACCTATCATAACATATATGTACGGGTTCAACTTTATGTATTGAGTGAAGACCGTAAATGACCGAGCCTCACCCGCACCAAGAACTTTCTACAGACCACACATGCCTGATTTAGTTTAGACCAGTGACATTCGCTGGGTGAAGGACGGAGGTTGGCTGCCGATATTTCTTAAACTTGGCACATGGGTGCCGAGCAGATCTGCACGCTATGACACACACACGACCACACAGACACAATATATATATCTATACTATACCCCCAATATTTCATTATAAAAGGTGAGTGAT
This sequence comes from Procambarus virginalis, assembly GCA_020271785.1. Lineage (NCBI taxonomy): Eukaryota > Metazoa > Arthropoda > Malacostraca > Decapoda > Cambaridae > Procambarus > Procambarus virginalis. The sequence continues at coordinate 1,792 of WNGS01001786.1, forward strand.
GCTAGCCACAAGTGTCCACAGATGAAGGCCAGACTGCTTAGGGCTAGCATACACCGAAGACTTGTTGCAGGGAGGGAATGATTTTGTACACAGGGAGGGACAGTCAGGCGTGTATGGACGTCCAATCTTAAATTCTTTAGAAATATTATCTTGATTAGGAATCAAATAGAGCCCGTCCCAGAGCGATTTTCATGAAGACAAGAGGTGGAATAGTGTGTATGTGTCCCTGTATAGACTTCTTAGTGTCCCATAATATATCGATTCTGATTACACCTCAGAGTTAGTTGTCCTATCACGTAAGTAATCAGAATGTTCTGGAAGACGGAGAGGAGACGAGTTCTCCGGAGAGAGGGTATGGGAGGATCAGACGGGGGGGGCGGGAAGAGTAGAGAGAGGGGTGGTCACTTGTTGCAGCATCTAAACTAGAACGTCATTTAATGGTTTTCAAGCTGCTTGTTAATCAGCTTAGGGAATTTTGGCCTAAATATGTGCTGATAAAAGTAGACTTAGATACTCTTTAAAAACTGTATTTAACGGTCCTCAAGTATAAGGGGATCTACTACTTGGAATTAAATTTTATTAATAAAAGGGTCACGTCATCAATACTGTTTTGATCATTTCGGACATTTAAGTATGTCTTTTTGTTGTTAATAAGTAAGCCCTTCCCCTCAATTTTATTCCTGTTGATGTGCGTGCTGGGAGCATGGCATTAATAGCGGATCGAGTACATTCAAGTAAGGAAATTTGCCAGGTGCAGGAAACATACATTACATGTCCCTGAGCTGGCACCTAGCCTTTCGGACCTACTCGTTCTACCCTTGTTCCACCACCCATTCCTCGCCCGACCACCCTATTACTCAGTGAATATCACTGCTTTCTCGCAGAAGTAAATGATTGAATTACAAGGGTCCCTACCTGACTTGTCCGACACAGCCCCCCTCTGCCCTACAACCACCCGCCATCTTCCCACAAGGCCCCGCGACTCTTCCTCATGCCCCCCGCTGCCTAGCCTCACACCGTGATTCCGAAGGATTCCGCACCTAGTGATCCGGACCTGCCTCTCACTGGAGGATCCAATCTCCTCCTTACTGGAGGATACCATACCCTCCTACATGAGGATCCAAGCTGCCCTACATGGTAGGATCCAAGCCCTCCTTACACTGAGGGCATCCAACTCCTGCCCATTAACATGATGGATTCCAACCCCTCCTCTACATGAGAGTGAATCCAACCCTCCTTACTATGCACGGACTCCAACCCTCCACGTTAGCATGAGGATCCTCTCCAAAGTCTCCTGTACTATTGAGAGGAACAGATCCCAGACCTCTTGACCAAGTTATTCCTATATTGCCAGAACACCATAATGATCAAGGCAGCATATAAACGAAACAAAAGAGTTACGTATCAATCCCTTTTCGGGAATGTGACTAATTTTAATACAAAGTCCACGGCCGCTTGCATGGAAAAAACGTCAATATACGGCGCTTTAATTTGTCCATACTCGCCATTTTAGCGGATTTGCGTCGAGTCCGTAAGTAATTTCGTTGCCTGAATTAAGTGGTGAGGACCAGGTGTGCCGAGGACAGTCCTGGAATCAAGTTTCCCAAGTAACGACTTTGTCATTCTTATTAATGTCGTGAATGTTGCATCAACATTAGGCCGGGGCCCTCTCTCCCAGTATAACCACCACGATCACCACGTCACGGCTTTCTCGACACTTCTCATTTCTCACAGCTCCTATACCCAAATGCGTTCATTCTACTCTCTCGTTCTCCTTTCTCGCCTCTCGCTCTCTCCTGCTCCTCTCTCTCTCGGCTCTCTCTAATCTCCATCCTCTCTCATCTCTAACTCTCCTCTCTCATCTCTCTCTCTTCTCTCTCTCAGGTCAAGGCTCAACACCACTACGAAACTCCCGGAAGTCACCAGTCTCAGTGCAACGTTGGCCCAGCCATCTGGCTTTCGAACCTAGACACACACAAAGAATCATTCAGTTTTAGTCTAACAATAGAGTGGTGTAAGCGTTGACATGATGTAACTATCAATGTTGTTTCTTCATAGCACTCCCATGTTATCCAACAACAGTGTGCGTACAGTTGCATAGGGAAAAGAGACAGGTTTTAACTAATGCAATATTCCACGCACAACCGTCCAATTTCGGCATAATAGGCTTCCAAACTTGCGTCGTAAACCGGTTTACCCTCAGCCCAAATCTCTATCAAGCCCCAGGCAGCCACCACCCCTGCACCACCAACCAAGCACGAAACACCCCGGCCCACCAGCCCCCAATGACAACACCCAATCCCCATGGCGCTGCTACCAACCCAGGACTACCACCACCTCAACCTCCATTAGTGCCAAGCACCATCAGTCACAATAGGAGCTGCCTCACATGGGTCAATAGGAGCTACCTCGTATGGACCAATATGAGCTGCTCGCATGGACCAATATGAGCCCTTGCATGGACCAATATGAGCTGCCTCGTATGGACCAATATGAGCTGCCTCGTATGGACCAACTATGAGCTGCCTCGCATGGACCAATATGAGCTGCCTTGCATGGACCAATATGAGCTGCCTCGTATGGACCAATATGAGCTGCCTCGTATGGACCAATATGAGCTGCCTCGCATGGACCAATATGAGCTGCCTTGCATGGACCAATATGAGCTGCCTCGTATGGACCATATGAGCTGCCTCGCATGGACCATATGAGCTGCCTCACATGGACCAATATGAGCTGCCTCGTATAGACCAATATGAGCTGCCTCGCATGGACCATATGAGCTGCCTTGCATGGACCAATATGAGCTGCCTCGTATGGACCAATATGAGCTGCTCGTATGGACCAATATGAGCTGTCTCGTATGACCAATATGAGCTGCCTCGCATGGACAATATGAGCTGCCTCGTATGGACCAATAGGAGCTGCCTCGCATGGACCATATGAGCTGCCTCGTATGGACCAATATGAGCTGTCTCGTAGGACCAATATGAGCTGCCTCGTATGGACCAATATGAGCTGCCTCGTATGGACCAATATGAGCTGCCTCGTATGGACCAATATGAGCTGTCTCGTATGGACCAATAGGAGCTGCCTCGCATGGACCAATATGAGCTGCCTCGCATGGACCATATGAGCTGTCTCGTATTGACCAATATGAGCTGCCTCGTATGGACCAATATGAGCTGCCTCGTATGGACCAATATGAGCTGCCTCGTATGGACCAATATGAGCTGCCTCGCATGGACCAATATGAGCTGCCTTGCATGGACCAATATGAGCTGCCTCGTATGGACCAATATGAGCTGCCTCGTATGGACCAATATGAGCTGCCTCGCATGGACCAATATGAGCTGCCTTGCATGGACCAATATGAGCTGCCTCGTATGGACCAATATGAGCTGTCTCGTATGGACCAATATGAGCTGCCTCGCATGGACCAATATGAGCTGTCTCGTATGGACCATATGAGCTGCCTCGTATGGACCAATATGAGCTGTCTCGTATGGACCAATATGAGCTGCCTCGCATGGACCAATATGAGCTGCCTCGCATGGACCAATATGAGCTGTCTCGTATGGACCAATATGAGCTGCCTCGTATGGACCAATATGAGCTGCCTCGTATGGACCAATATGAGCTGCCTCGTATGGACCAATATGAGCTGCCTCGCATGGACCAATATGAGCTGCCTCGTATGAACCAATATGAGGTGCCTCGTATGGACCAGAGGACCCTCAAATATTCTTCTGTTCTTGCGAAGACAGATGGTAAGAAAAGGTGAAAGAGCAACCAAACAACGAAGATGAAAAATGCAGAAATAAATGAGAGTAGAGAAAAAGATTAAAGGAGATATGAAGGGAGGATGAACAATTGCCACCGAAGAGTATTGACAAAAATAACATGGCACAAGGAAACCCAACATACTATGGTAGGTATATATTGGCTGGAGACTTGATACGGTTGGTACATATTGGCTGGAGGCTTGATATGTAGGTACATATTGGCTGGAGACTTGATACGGTTGGTACATATTGGCTGGAGACCTGATACGGTTGGTACATATTGGCTGGAGACTTGATACGGTTGGTACATATTGGCTGGAGACTTGATACGGTTGGTACATATTGGCTGGAGACTTGATACGGTTGGTACATATTGGCTGGAGACCTGATACGGTTGGTACATATTGGCTGGAGACTTGATACGGTTGGTACATATTGGCTGGAGACCTGATACGGTTGGTACATATTGGCTGGAGACTTGATACGGTTGGTACATATTGGCTGGAGACCTGATACGGTTGGTACATATTGGCTGGAGACCTGATACGGTTGGTACATATTGGCTGGAGACTTGATACGGTTGGTACATATTGGCTGGAGACCTGATACGGTTGGTACATATTGGCTGGAGACCTGATACGGTTGGTACATATTGGCTGGAGACTTGATACGGTTGGTACATATTGGCTGGAGACTTGATACAGTTGGTACATATTGGCTGGAGACTTGATACAGTTGGTACATATTGGCTGGAGACTTGATACGGTTGGTACATATTGGCTGGAGACTTGATACGGTTGGTACATATTGGCTGGAGACTTGATATGTAGGTACAAATTGGGGGAAATACGTCGAAAATTTTCCGACACAGACAGCACAAAAATCTTAGATATACTGGTACCTGTGATGCACCAGTAGACAGTACAGGAAGCAACCTTCCACAATAAAGACAAAAAAGAAATCATCACAACACCTCACAGCCCACCGGTGGGTCGGTATAGGCTTCATCACACCAGTAAGTGAACTAAAACCTTGCTCTTAAAAGCTCAAATGATCATTACTATCTACGGCAGATTTGTCTAAATTCACTCTTAACTTTGATAAGGTGACGATGTACATAAAGATATAATTCTATAGGGAGCAGGAAGACTCCCCTTACCCCCTTACCCTTCCCCAAGGGAGGGAGGGGGGAGGGGAAGGCAGTCTGACCTCCCATCTGGATACAATCCTGACCTACTGACCTCCCCCAGGATGCAATCCCACAGCAGTTGCCTAATTCCTGGGTACCGATTTACAGTGGGGTGAACGAAGGCATCAGGTGTATGGTCCCCTAGGTCAAACTACTGACTATTTCAGTCCCGTCATAGGGATATCGAACCCGGATCCTCGACGCTTGTCAGTCAAGAACGTAGATCACTGTAGCCATCGTCGGGGGTGTCGATAATTCCATCATCAGGTGACCATTACCTAATTATAGCTTCTATTATTTTCATTAGCGCATTAGGTGTTTAATCATGGTCCAATTACACGGTGTCAATCCTCACGGCCAAACTTGCAGCCCGTCCTTATAGACACAGCCCGTCCTCATAAACAACAGCCCGTCCTCATAAACAACAGCCCGTCCTCATAAACAACAGCCCGTCCTCATAAACAACAGCCCGTCCTCATAAACAACAGCCCGTCCTTATAGACACAGCCCGTCCTCATAAACAACAGCCCGTCCTCATAAACAACAGCCCGTCCTCATAAACAACAGCCCGTCCTCATAAACAACAGCCCGTCCTCATAAACAACAGCCCGTCCTCATAAACAACAGCCCGTCCTCATAAACAACAGCCCGTCCTTATAGACACAGCCCGTCCTCATAAACAACAGCCCGTCCTCATAAACAACAGGCCGTCCTCATAAACAACAGCCCGTCCTCATAAACAACAGCCCGTCCTCATAAACAACAGCCCGTCCTCATAAACAACAGCCCGTCCTCATAAACAACAACCCGTCCTCATAAACAACAACCCGTCCTCATAAACAACAGCCCGTCCTCATAAACAACAGCCCGTCCTCATAAACAACAGCCCGTCCTCATAAACAACAGCCCGTCCTCATAAACAACAACCCGTCCTCATAAACAACAGCCCGTCCTCATAAACAACAACCCGTCCTCATAAACAACAGCCCGTCCTCATAAACAACAGCCCGTCCTCATAAACAACAGCCCGTCCTCATAAACAACAGCCCGTCCTCATAAACAACAGCCCGTCCTCATAAACACAGCCCGTCCTCATAAACAACAGCCCGTCCTCATAAACAACAACCCGTCCTCATAAACAACAGCCCGTCCTCATAAACAACAGCCCGTCCTCATAAACAACAGCCCGTCCTCATAAACAACAGCCCGTCCTCATAAACAACAACCCGTCCTCATAAACAACAGCCCGTCCTCATAAACAACAGCCCGTCCTCATAAACAACAGCCCGTCCTCATAAACAACAGCCCGTCCTCATAAACAACAGCCCGTCCTCATAAACAACAGCCCGTCCTCATAAACAACAGCCCGTCCTCATAAACAACAGCCCGTCCTCATAAACAACAGCCCGTCCTCATAAACAACAGCCCGTCCTCATAAACAACAGGCCGTTCTCATAAACAACAGCCCGTCCTCATAAACAACAGGCCGTCCTCATAAACAACAGCCCGTCCTCATAAACAACAGCCCGTCCTCATAAACAACAGCCCGTCCTCATAAACAACAGCCCGTCCTCATAAACACAGGCCGTCCTCATAAACAACAGCCCGTCCTCATAAACACAGCCCGTCCTCATAAACAACAGCCCGTCCTCATAAACAACAGCCCGTCCTAATAAACAACAGCCCGTCCTCATAAATCAAGAGAGGTGGAAGTCAAAGAGAGTAGCCGTGTATTGGTGGCAAATGACAATGGACTTGGGACTACAACAGCTTGGGGTGGCCGGATAACAGAGGGGCTCGGCCGGTTTAGCGAACAAAGACCTCCCACTTAACAGGCTGACCTGAATATGAAATCAAGATTAATTTTTGTTACGAAAATGACCAATCCGTCAAAAATTCGACGTATTAGTATAAATTAATAATGACATTGGCCTCAATATATTGAGGTGGGTTGCTTCGGTTTGTACGTTCGATGTTAGGAAAAACCGCTGCATTTTTTACGCAGTGACATACACAGAGAACGAAGTTGATAACATACTCTGAATATGAAAGAAAAATTATGTCTTTTACGCCCTAACTCCTGAGAAAACTTTATAATTTGTTCATTAACTCTGAAAAAACTTTCACGGCAAATGTTAGTGTGAAGTTGGAAAGTCTATTTATTAAGTTAACAAGTTACGTAACTTGGTTGATAGGCCTTCATAGGCCTATCAACCACTGGAGGGTTATTTACGCCTTGATAAGCGCTTTCTCACCAACCAGCAATAGGTAATTTGAACCATTTTGAAACTACAATTTTTAAATATTAAATAAACCAAACTGAGCATCAATAGGAAAAGCGTTTATTTTTAGTTATTGTTTTAAAATGCTGATTTTTCATGCTTGGAGTCAAAGTTTTAAGAGGAAGCCAAAGTAAAAAATTTTTAACATTCCCAAAAGAGAAATATACACATTTGTTTTCTTTTCCCAGCAATAGGTTCAATCACGTATGATTTGGGACTGAGGTGTCCTAGTGGGATAGTAATTAGGGCTAAAAATCTGGGATATAATCCCAGTGTCTACAGGCAGTGATAGCCTATCAGGGCTGAGGTATCCGTGACTACGGCGGAGTGAGCTCTAGCTCTTGATACCTCGACTATACCAGCCTTCTTGCAATTGTTGCCAGATAATCTATCTACAGGCATTTTGGCGGTTTTTGTCGCAGTTGCACTTAAAGTTGTGGGTCGAGGTGGGCTCCCACCGCTGCTGCTTACAATACATTCGATTTCTTGTGGACACAGGTGGCTTTCACAACTTCTGCCAATACATTCCCCGTCTTGGAGATATAGAGGTGGCGTGCACTGCTTCTTCTTCTTCTTCCAGCGCAATACGCTTGTTGACCACCCGCTCAAGGTACGAGCATTTCCTTACATGTCTTCGACTCGTTTGTGTTTCCAGCTTCCACTCATGTCCTCTGGTGGTACGTCACACTGTGGCTCGCATTCAACCGGACCTAAGCAGTTCTCGACCTCAACCGGACCTGAGCAGTTCTCGACCTCAACCGGACCTGAGCAGTTCTGAACCTCAACCGGACCTGAGCAGTTCTCGACCTCAACCGGACCTGAGCAGTTCTGAACATCAATCGGACCTGAGCAGTTCTCGACCTCAACCGGACCTGAGCAGTTCTCGACCTCAACGGGACCTGAGCAGTTCTGGACCTCAACCGGACCTGAGCAGTTCTCGACCTCAACCGGACCTGAGCAGTTCTGGACCTCAACCGGACCTGAGCAGTTCTGGACCTCAACCGGACCTGAGCAGTTCTCGACCTCAATCGGAACTGTTCGTCAAGGCAGTGACGGACTGACGCTATAGACACATTCATAAATTTCAACGTACTGAGTATTCAAAAGGTGTATTTGATTAAATGAATATTATTACATATTAAAAAATATTGTTGTTGCATAGTTAAGCGTAGGTTAGGTTAAGTATTTGGGTTCTGTTGGCAAGTATTTGTATTTGCAGCACGTGGGTGAAACATGTATAGACGAGAGCTTCGAACAGTGGACAGAAACGCTGTTTTAGAGAAGTTTTGAACGTTGTAAGTTGTGTGAAAAGTATTTGTCATTCATAACTAGGGGGTTTGGAGAGTGCGTTAATGAGCATTTGGCCTTTGTTGATGAGGACGGTCTGTGTTTATGAGGACGGGCTGTGTTTATGAGGATGGGCTTCTTGCAGCTCATCCATATAAACAAAGGCCGAAAATCTCAAGACCTTTAGTTTACACACAAGCAACAGTATCCCAAACACCCCTAAACCCCTAAAGTTTACACACAAGCAACAGTATCCCAAACACCCCTAAACCCCTAAAGTTTACACACAAGCAACAGTATCCCAAACACCCCTAAACCCCTTAAGTTTACACACAAGGAACAGTATACCAAACACCAAGTTTACACACGAGCAAACATCCTCCTCCTCAACTTCTTCCAAAACGTGTGGTCCACAACAACACAATCGTCAAGACGCCAGGGAAAGAGTCGCGTTTATCTTCAAGTTATTTTCACTCTCTGTGCTTCTGGCTCCTTATACCGGGACTGCTAAGACGCGCAGTGCCCGATCTCCAAGTAACTTTCTTACGGTATTTTCAGAGTTTCGGGACTTTGAAAAGTGGCAGGAGACTCGATATCCGAGATATTTATATATCAATATCTAAAAAAAGGAGACTGTCTGTCTGTCTGTCCGGCTTTGCAGGGGTGGTAGTGAGTGAGGGGTTGAGTGACAAACATAGGCATGTCGGGGTCGTCCCCATTGCTGTCTTATGTTAAGGTGGGGGGGGGGGGTCGGCTTCCATGGCAACATTCACGCCAGGAATCGATGGATATGAAAGATGGGTACCAGAATCCACAGACTTTCATAATTTAGTCACTTTGTAAGATATACAGTTACTAGAGCACAGTCAGGTCGGGGAGTCAGCCTCCAAGGGACCGCAACACTTTGATGCCCGTGTTGACCCCAACCGGGTGCAACATTTTAATAGCGCAAAATTTTGGGGTCGACCCGGGCCCGCCGGGTACTGGGTACCAGTGGTGTCTCTGGGACCCTCCTTATTGTGGCTCGTTTGTAGTGTGGTCCATAGAGTTACTGTCTCTCCCTTCTGGGGTTGATGAGGCTTCTATATTCACAAGTAAAAAAATAAAAACTAGTTTGCCTCACCAGAAATGTACGAACCCAAGCAACCTAACTCATCGAAGCCGGTGTATAGAAACCGTCAATATTACGGTGCTTTAATTTGTACTAATACATCGTGCTTTTAACGGACTGGTCGATTCCGTTAAAACTTTGACTATTGGGTGAGCAGACATATTGCACTGTGGCTCTTTGCTTCCAGCCCGCGAGGTACTCTCTCGCCTTCCTTGACAGCGGTGTCATTGTCAGAACCCCGATGTGTTCCCTGTGTAACACCCATGACCCCCCCCACCCCCCTCGAGAGCTCAACCAGGGAAGTCTGCTCCAAGAGGTCAGCCCAGATGCCCTCCGGTTTTCTTGTATGTTGACAAAAAAAAATTCCTGGGTTAGTCTTATTCAGCATAAGTTTCAAGTATGTTATAATTCATGATACTCTTGTCAAGAGGGTAAGGGACAGACTCCAGATCCTCATGTGTAAACATGCTTGGATTTCCCCCTTTTACCAGGTCAAAGGGTCAGCCATACACGTAATTAATAAGTCCTCTCTTGAAACAGTTTATGGTTTATGTCAAACAAGTTTAATGATAAATTCTTGAGTGTTTGTACACGTGTGGCCGCCCTCTTATTGCTTGGTGTAGGTTTCACAAAAAATCTTCCCCCCCCCCTTTGTAATGGTGTATATAGGGGCCTGTAGAGCTAGGGGTGAGATAGAGGGTAGGACGGACAGAGAGTACGGTGCGCCCGGATCGAGGCCGGTTCTGTGACAATCACCCACAGGCCGGGAGAGACAGTGTCCACCGGACGGAGACAGAGGGCTTGTTTAAGGTAATGTGTGTGATCTCTGTAATTTTGTTCCATGTCTAAATTTCTTAACTTGTTGCCAGTGTTAGAGTAGGAATTATCGTGGTGTTAGTATAATTTGGTATCTCAATAAACTCATGTTAAATTTCCCGTCTGTGTCAATTGTTGAATCCTCTTAGAATCTTTTGATATCGTGGCTGACAACCGTCTCATATTTAATGACAGTTATAGAAAGTACTCTCCAAGCCAAGCAATGTTTCTTGCCTCGTTGCTTGATTAGTCTCAGTGGTCAAAGGCAGGATGGTGGCAGCGTATTTAATCCTGTGTAGCATTTCCTTGTTGACAGTGTACCTTTGATCCGGTGTAACCATCATATGTCAGCTCATATTACAACTGTTCAATAATAGTGTTACCAAGTGCAACTGATAGGAAGTGTTACTCAGGATAAGAAGTGTGTACATTTATTAGTTTAGTATTCATTATAGAAGGTCACAGTGGTGACTATTTCACCAAGTTTTACATTGGGTAGTCATAGCCAATGTTACAATGGCAATAGTAGTGGTTGTCAATGTTACACCTGGTCGACATTGGTGTCAGGACCCGGCGTGTCAACTTGACACCAGGGGTCAGGTCTCAGCATCTCAGCTGTACCAGTCAGGTCCCAGGGTGTCAACATGATACTGGCATCAGGTCCTAGGATGTCAACTTGACACCCTGGGTCCTGACACCGGGGGCCAACTTGACACCAGTATCAGTACCCAGAGTGCCAAACTGACACCGGAGTCAGGAACAAGGGTACAAAACACCTCTCTCCTTTAGCAAACAATTATTCTGGATTCCACTTAGGTGAATAGACTTCCAACGAGGAAGTCAACACCATGGGAGACCTTGTTATTGACTTCAGTTCTTGCATGCTGCTTCCTAACCAATAAGGGTAATGCACTCCCACTGCACCGTGGGTGATATATCATGTGTGTGTATGTTAACACTCCCACAGTACCGTGGGAGATGTACAGCATCATCTGTGAGTCAACACTCCCACAGTACCGTGGGAGATGTACAGCATCATCTGAGTCAACACTCCCACAGTACCGTGGGAGATGTACAGCATCATCTGAGTCAACACACCCACAGTACCATGGGAGATGTACAGCATCATCTGTGATTCAACACTCCCACAGTACCGTGGGATATACAGCATCATCTGTGAGTCAACACTCCCACAGTACCGTGGGAGATGTACAGCATCATCTGAGTCAACACTCCCACAGTACCATGGGAGATGTACAGCATCATCTGAGTCAACACTCCCACAGTACCATGGGAGATGTACAGCATCATCTGTGAGTCAACACTCCCACAGTACCATGGGAGATGTACAGCATCATCTGTGAGTCAACACTCCCACAGTACCGTGGGAGATATACAGCATCATCTGTGAGTCAACACTCCCACAGTACCATGGGAGATGTACAGCATCATCTGTGAGTCAACACTCCCACAGTACCATGGGAGATGTACAGCATCATCTGTGAGTCAACACTCCCACAGTACCGTGGGAGATGTACAGCATCATCTGAGTCAACACACCCACAGTACCGTGGGAGATGTACAGCATCATCTGTAGTCAACACTCCCACAGTACCATGGGAGATGTACAGCATCATCTGTGAGTCAACACTCCCACAGTACCGTGGGAGATGTACAGCATCTGTGAGTCAACACTCCCACAGTACCGTGGGAGATGTACAGCATCATCTGTGAGTCAACACTCCCACAGTACCGTGGGAGATGTACAGCATCATCTGTAGTCAACACTCCCACAGTACCGTGGGAGATGTACAGCACCATCTGTGAGTCAACACTCCCACAGTACCGTGGGAGATGTACAGCATCATCTGTGAGTCAACACTCCCACAGTACCGTGGGAGATGTACAGCATCATCTGTGAGTCAACACTCCCACAGTACCGTGGGAGATGTACAGCACCATCTGTGAGTCAACACTCCCACAGTACCATGGGAGATGTACAGCATCATCTGTGAGTCAACACTCCCACAGTACCGTGGGAGATGTACAGCATCATCTGTGAGTCAACACTCCCACAGTACCGTGGGAGATGTACAGCATCATCTGTGAGTCAACACTCTCACAGTACCGTGGGAGATGTACAGCATCATCTGTGAGTCAACACTCCCACAGTACCGTGGGAGATGTACAGCATCATCTGTGAGTCAACACTCCCACAGTACCGTGGGAGATGTACAGCATCATCTGTGAGTCAACACTCCCACAGTACCGTGGGAGATGTACAGCATCATCTGTGAGTCAACACTCCCACAGTACCATGGGAGATGTACAGCATCATCTGTGAGTCAACACTCTCACAGTACCGTGGGAGATGTACAGCATCATCTGTGAGTCAACACTCCCACAGTACCGTGGGAGATATACAGCATCATCTGTGAGTCAACACTCCCACAGTACCATGGGAGATGTACAGCATCATCTGTGAGTCAACACTCCCACAGTACCATGGGAGATGTACAGCATCGTCTGTGAGTCAACACTCTCACAGTACCGTGGGAGATGTACAGCATCATCTGTGAGTCAACACTCCCACAGTACCGTGGGAGATGTACAGCATCATCTGTGAGTCAACACTCCCGCAGTACCGTGGGAGATGTACAGCATCATCTGTGAGTCAACACTCTCACAGTACCGTGGGAGATGTACAGCATCATCTGTGAGTCAACACTCTCACAGTACCGTGGGAGATGTACAGCATCATCTGTGAGTCAACACTCCCACAGTACCGTGGGAAAAGCATGGATCTGAATGTTCATTCAGTAAAATAAATTGCTCTGAACATGTAAATTTAATACAAAAAAAATGCATTCAATTCAATTATTCATTTTGAATTTCACACCTTTACCACAAAAAATATATATGAATATGCAATCCATTCTTCACTTTTTTTTTTTACTTTTTTGTACTATTGGAAATGGTTAAATTCGTCCAGGGAATAAAACCAGGAAATGTAAAAAGTGAAGACAAAAGGCTGACCAAATCTATCCGAGGTCTAAACAAATTTTTCCAAGGATTAATTCCATGTGCAATATAGCACAATATATCGGACATATGATGAGTTTAATTTTGCTTAAAAAGATTTCAATATTTTTGACATGGCTTTATATATTTTTTTTCAAATTGAGAAAGGATATAAAAATGATAGACCAAAAAGGCGTATTCTTATTTATGTGCGACAAAACATATTTATAGCCCATTGTCGCTATACTTCTATACAAATAGAAATGTTGCTATGAAAATGTTATCATCTTTGAGTATTGTTGCAAAATATATTTAAAACATATAACTTTCATTTCTAATCACATTTCGCAAAAATGTTCAATATATTTTTCTTAAAACATCTTGACAAATTACATATATGTGATACTGGCCTTAATACCCTTCAGGAGGTTGATAGGCCTACGGCCATCAACAAAGCAGTGCCTGCTGGCGATATCCTTCATCGCGTGTAAAAATCACTGCCACTGACATATCATAAAACTGTGGGACGCTAGGTAATATAGGAAAGACGTCCTTCATATAATTTTTAACACCCTTGCTTGCGAAGCTCATCTCTATAACGCCAAAAGATGCAAGGCTCTTGAAGCATCACTCTCCCTGGGAGTGCTCGAGCCATTTCCTTAAGCCACCCTATGACCAGTATACACAAAAGGTTCTCTTAACCTTATTGCGTAGTTAAAACTATGTTGTTAAAACGTTGTTAAAACGTAAGAATATTACCAACAATTTACGGTCTGGTTACCTGGTGGGCAGTATTAACACAAACTGGATCATCTTCATGAATGGCAAATTTAGCTCATCTTAGAAGTTTGTTTGCCCACATGCACACTTCGTGAAGAGAACATCATTTTGACGTAAATACAACGTTGTAAAAGTCGATGTGTCGTTGCATCTTTCCTGAGCAGCTTCAGTAGTCATAGGAGGTCGTTTGCAGAGAATGGATGCATCCAATTGGATAGGAAAGTGAGCATAGCAGAGATTGTCAACATGTTCTTGGCTCCTTTACACATGCTCAGGAGAGATACAAAATTGGTTTTAATTCAGTAAACTCACATTAAACTTTTTACTGTTCTTACTTTGAGGGAAGTTTGTAACAACGCTGAGTAGCCAAATATGAATGAGTTTGAGCGGATATAAATAGAAGCTGCCTCGGATGGGGCCAATAGGAGCTGCTTCGTATGGGCTAATAAGAGCTATACCTCGTATGGACCAATAGGAACTGTCTCGTATAGGCCAATAAGAGCTGCCTCGTGTGGGTCAACAGGAGCTACTTCGCATAGGTTAATAGGCGCGGCCCTCACATGGTTCAATAGGAGCTGCCTCACATGGGCCAATAAGACTTGCCACGTAGGGGACCAATAACAGCTGGCTCCAGTGGCACAATAGGCTACATGCAATTCCCCGTGCCGGGCTCTTATTTTCTTGTAGCTCAGTGCACCCAACGTCAACACGTCAGAAAGTAACATAATAGATTAAGTGTGGTACTTGGCACTCTCCTTGACCGCATGCCAGTGCCATTATTGGAAATTCATCAGCATCAACAATGCCATATTGACCTCATCAATAAACTTCAGCACTATCATCCACAACATTTGCACCCATTTATCAAAGTGGTCATGTGATCTAAGGTGAGTTTATTCAAGCCGTGTCTGTCCAACAAGCTATGTTCATGCAAGCTGCAGCTATATATATCATCAGCTCATCCTCAAGCTTGTAATGTACTTTAAGTTGCACTTAAAGCCACTAAAAAGTTTACTGTTGTCCCTAGTATACCTTAGCCCTTAATAGTCCCTCAATGACAACTTAAGAAGCTATATGTAGTTGGGCTAACCTCACCAGGGCTAACCTCAACCCCTAACCAGGTCTGACACTGTCATATATATATATATATATATATATATATATATATATATATATATATATATATATATATATATATATATATACTATATATACTATATATATATATATATATATATATATATATATATATATATATATATATATATATATATATATATATTCATTTAAAGCATTGCTATTCCATGATAATTATTAACGATGCAACATCAATCTTCTTAACCAATCATGCTTTCCTGAATAGACCCTTTGGTTAACAAAAAACGAAATTCTTGCTTCTGTACAAAACCTATTCACTTTTATAAACAATTTACACCGA
>WNGS01001787.1:19371-35531 GCA_020271785.1 Procambarus virginalis
TTTATATATATATATATATATATATATATATATATATATATATATATATATATATATATATATATATGTATCTATGGTCTACTCAAATACTTCTAGAGACGGGAGGCTAACTTAAACACAGTGCTAAAATTCAAGAAGTTTACTGAAGAAACTGCATTGGATCCGCATGATGACATAATATACGTGGAACTGTCAGACTGCGGCAACACTCCTCACCCGCTTCTGGCAACACAGTCAGCTGGAGGGTCCAGAAGCTCGCTCCTGGCCTCTTGAATCCAGCCACTTCCTCCAACTGCCAAAAAGTCACTCCATCCGCATATATATTTATACATCACCTCATACCTACATGAGTGACCTGGCTCCAAGCCTTACTCTCTACCACACTGGTAGTAATAATAGAGACAATGATCACGACATCCAAGATATTCTAGCTCACCTATATCAAAGAGGAAATGGGGGGGGGGGAATTGTCTACTCTAACTCTTTCTGCTACATAGTAGATGTATCTTCTGACGAGGGTTGCTGAAGTCCCCAGTCCTGGAGTCTGGTCCTCCGTTGGTCAGGGTCCTGTACACGCAAGATCCTCAGTCGACTTGTAGATGCGCGTTTTCGCCGTTCTCACACTCTGCAGGAAGGTCCTGCTCCTCTTCCTCTCGAGGTACCGAGGTCAGGTCCCTGTGCGCCTCGTCCTCTTCCTCCCTTCACTAGAGCTGTGGACACTACTTGCAGCTCGAACCAGCTTCCCTTCCTCAAAACTCCAGTGGACTTGCCCCAGCCACAGCAGCTCACCTGATGCGTTTGAACGCAGCCTGCTAGGCGTCCCAGACGTCCCAGCCTAACGTTCGTCTCTGCCACAGACTATCAGTATTGGAGCTCCTGGCACTCTAACATCAGCCAAGCCTTGCTTTCATGTACTCTTCGGGAGTCGGATGACCTCCCACGATGTCTGCACTAGCTTGTGTCCACTGGCTGGGGCTTCCTAGCCTCTGGATCAGGAGCTCACTCGAGCATGGCCACACTCTATGACAGGTCGTGACGTACTGAGCCCGCTGGGGCGCCCGCCGCCCGGAGCCCTCCGCCTCGTGACGTCATACCGCCCGAGGGCTCCTCCCCATTGGTCCATGATGTCACGTGACCCTATCTGGCCAATCAACAGCCTGCAGGCGTCACGCTCCTCTGGCGGGAAACTGAGCGCCTCAGCGCCATCTTGTAACTCAAAAGGGCGCAAGCCACTTGTATAACCAAACTAAAATGGCAAATTCACTGCCAACACGAAAACGTTCCATACTCTCATATATGTCAAAATAGTCCCTGAACATCAGAGAACGTTCAGGTTGCAGAGATATGACTCTTGAAGCTGGGATAGGAAAGATATAGGGGTGGGACACCGCCACATACCCCTCCCCTTAAAACTAGAGTCATATTTGATTAGTGCACTCGGGAAAGGGCATCCACCGCGACATTCTTTTTCTCCTTAATGTGCTTTATCTCCAACCAGTATTCCTGCAGACGCAACACCCATCTCGTTAATCTCTGGTTTGAGTTCTTCATCTTGTATAGAAATGTCAACGGGTTATGGTCGGTGAACACTAGCTCAACCTGCACACCTCCCCCTACATACACATCAAAATGCTTTAAGGACATGACTAAAGCTAGGGACTCTTTCTCGACGGTACTGTAGGCTCGTTGATACTTCTCAAATTTCTTTGAGTAGAAGACCACTGATCTGTGCACCTTGTTTCTTTCTTGGGCCAACATGGCTCCTACTCCCACGTCACTGGCGTCTACATAAAGTATGAATCTCGCAGCGAAGTCTGGGGATATTAAAACAGGGGCCTCTGTCAATAGGCTCTTCGTCTTTTCAAACGATTCCTGGCAGGCCTCCTCCCCCCTTCCACCTCTTACTCTTAGATAACAACTCTATCAGAGGGTGGGCTATAGTGGAAAAACTCATGCATAATCCTCGGTAGTAGCCAATCATTCCCAGATATCAAAGTAACTCCTTCTTCGTTCTGGGCACGGGGTACTCCTTGATCGCCGCCACCATCTGATTGACCGGAGTCACCTCTCCTTGTCCTATAACAAATCCCAAGTGTTCCAAACGAGCCTTCCCGAACTCGCTCTTCGCTACATTGGCCCTCAGGTTTGCTTCCTCTAACCTCCTGAATAATTCTTTGAGTCGGACCAAATGCGTTTCCCAACTGTTAGCGTTACACTAAGATGTCATCTATGTACACCGTGCATCCTTCGGCTCCCCGTAGCACCTCGTTCATCATTCTCTGGAAACAACTGCCGCTATTTTTCAATCCCAACGGCAGCACTTTGTATTGGTATAGCCCATCCGCTGTGACGAAGGCAGAAATTTTCCTCGCCCCTGGAGTCAATGATATCTGGTAATATCCCTTTAAGAGATCGACCTTCGACACATAACTTGCGTTTCCCACCTGGTCGATACAGTTACTCACGCCGGGCATGAGATGGGAATCTGACACAGTGATAGCGTTTACCTTTCAATAGTCTGTACAGAAACGGTATGTTCCATGGTTTTTCTCACTGACAAACATGGCGAACTCCACTCACTGCTACTGGGCTCTGCTAGGTCGTTCGCCAGAAGATATTCTACTTCTTTTCTCATTAGTTCTCCCTTCTCCGGGCTGACCTGATAAGCACTTTGCTTAATCGGCCCTTCACCTTTCACTTCCACCTCGTGCATCATGCTCCTGTGGCGTCGGGGTACGAACGTGAAGAGTGACTCGTTCTCCCTTAATATGGTCATCAAGTCGGCCCTCTGTCTCCCCTCCAGATGTTGTAATTTCTCCCCGATGCGTCCTAAACTCTCGGTGTTAGAGAGATGAGTGCCATCAGCACAGGCCCATTTTCCTTCTTCCTCTGGCAACTCTTGGCTCAGTTTCTCACACATATGACCACTCTCCTCTCTTCTTCTGGCCGCGTCGCCCCGTCCCGAACGATGATTCTTCCTTCTTCCTGGAAGTACGGCTTTAGACGGTTTACGTGACACACCTGTGTCTTACAGGGGCGGTCCGGGTTGCTGACCTCATAATTTACCTGGCTTATACATCTCACAACCCTATAGGGCCCTTCAAAACGTGATTCGGTCACTCTGCCCATCCCGGGTAACAGCACAATCACCCAGGTTCCAGCCTGGAACTCCCTCGGGACGGCCTTCCGATCATACCAAGGGTCATCTTTCTCCCAGCCTTCCTCAGGTGTTCGGCTGCCAACTTCTTTGCACTCCCAAGACGTTCCTTGAACTTACACACGTATTTCTCGAATGACTTTAAGGCCTGTCTCGCCGTTAGTTGTTCCTTCAGCATCGATAGGGGACTACGCACCTCGTGTCCATACACGAGTTGAAATGGCGAGAAGCCCAGAGACTCCACCACGGCATCCTGTATCGCAAACAACGTTAAATACACGGCCTCGTCCCATTCTGTTCCTTTCTCGGTGCAGAATACCCTCAACATGGTTTTTAAAGTCGAGCGGAACCTCTCAATCGCTCCCTGAGACTGCGGCCTGTAGGGCGAAGATCGAATTTGGGTTATTCCCCAGCTCGCAATAGTTTGTCTGAACCAGTTCGACTGGAACACGCTCCCACAGTCGGACTGGATCTCCTTGGGCATCCCCACCCAAGAGAAAAATCGCTGATGTCCCATAATACCCCTTGACGTTAACTGTCCAACCGGAACCGCTTCTGGAAGTCTTGTAAACGCACACATAATTGTCAGTAGGTACTTGTTCCCCTTCTTTGTCCGGGGCAAGGGTCCCACGTCCGTCTATCAGCAGATGCTCGAACGCTTGTCCGAAAGCAGGGACTGGAACCAGAGGGACCCTTGGTATCGCCGGCACATTTTTCCCTGCCCTCGAAGAAGGTAAACAAATCTTGCAATAACGTCTCACGTCGGCGTCCATTCCCGGCCAATAGAAGTCCTCCCTGATTCGGTTCAGTGTTTTCGTTTCCCATAGATGACTTGCAGAGTTTATTGAGTGCGCTAAATCATGCACAGCACCCCTGCACCACGATGACAGCACTACCTGTCGCTTCACTCCCAGTGCCTCCATATCGGCCTCCATCCGCACTGGCCTCCACTGCCTCATCCGCACCCTTTCTTCAAAATAGGAATGCATAGCAGATTCAGGTTCGGCGAGACCTCCTTTGGCCTCTTTTATCAATTCAGGAAACTCCTCCCGCTGCAGCTCGCTCAGACGAGTGCGATCCAATTTGAGAGGACTGGTGAGAATTACCTGTATTCCACCATCCGGATCCCCTCCACCTGACACCTGTCCTCCGGACTTCTCAAAAAGGCGATCGATACCTAGGCCGTCGGTCATATCCTCTTCAGCCTGATCAGATCTGTTTGCTTCTTCCTCGACACACTGTCTCGAAGTCACCGCACAAACAGGGAACCCCATCTCAGCGATTTCCCTTACATTTTCCCCGGTGTCTGCCACACTGCCTCCCCTCCTATAGTGTCCCAAAAACGCCTCGCCCTTAACGAGGTTTGGGAGGACACACCCCCCACAGTAATCATTTCCTAAAATTACCAGAGCCTCGATCTTAGGTATGAAGGCGCAGACCTCTACCACAATGGTCTTGCAGCCGTAATCAGAGTCTAATGTCACTTTGTGAAGGGGCATTCTCACTGGGCCACCCACAGTGTTCACCATGGCCACCGCCACGCTTGTGTTCTCATAACCCTCAGGGTCTGGTTCTGGAGCGGAGAATACTGCTAGAGAAACGGCGATGGAGGGCACGAGGAGGACCCAGGGGGCAACGGCTTCCAAGAGAGTTACCAGAGTAACTGGACGAGGAGTCTCACTTACCAGGGTAAAGTCCGCCCCAGTATCTCTCAACATTTTCACCGGAATTGGGTCGCTCACCCCCCTATTTTCACGGTACCCGCACAAATAAAAGGGTGAATCCTCGTCTCCCTTTCTAGTGGAGATCAGCTCAAGATATCCTCGGCTCCTCGGTCGACTATCCTGACCAGGGCCACATTTCCATGTTGCCTGGGGCGACCACACTTACGCGCAAGGTGACCACGTCCACCACACTTAAAACATCTGCTCCTTCTGGGGGACGACTCCCCCTCCAGTTACTCTGGTAACTCTCTTGGAAGCCGTCGCCCCCTGGGTCCTCCTCGTGCCCTCCATCGCCGTTTCTCTAGCAATATTCTCCGCTCCAGAACCAGACCCGGTGTTCCTCCCCTTGGGATCTCCTCACCGGCTCCCCTGAACTGTTGGACCCTCGATTCACTCCACCTGGGAGGTATGACCTGGGAGGATCCACTCCTGTCTTCACCCCCCCCCAAACTCCTAAACTGCCCCCGAACCTTGGGTACACTGGTGATTTCGGCGGTTCTTCCCTGCGAGGACTTAAAGCCTCCTCCAGCATGTTAGCCCTGTTTGCTGCAGACCCTCAAGTCCTTGATACCAGCCTCCATCACTCTGACTCTCAGCTCAGGAGAGAGCACGGACATGAACCTCTCCATCACCATGAGCTGCTTGACATCTTCAGCTGTCTCAGCTCCCTCGGCCTTCAGCCACCACAAGTACCTCCGTTCCATTTCTCTGGCAGTCTCGGCGTACGACTTCCCAGGTGCCCGGGTGCACTCTCTGAACCTCTTCCTGTACAGTTCAGGCATTAACCTGAAAGAATGTAGCACGGCATTCTCCATGGCCTCATAATTCGCACATTCATCGAGGTCCAGCATGTTATATGCCTTCTGTGCCTCGCCATCCAGTCTACTCTGGACCAATTCCGCCCAATCAACCTCCGGCCACTTCTCCATGGTTGCGACTCTTTCAAAATGGTCGAAAAACCCCTCTGCCTTTTGAGGTACAAAAACCAGCAGGTAGCGTTCCTTCACCAGGTGGACATCCTGATGCCAGGGTGATGGTGGTGTCACCTCAAGCTCCACCCACCTCAGCTCGACCTCCTTGTTGGCCTCTATCTCCTGCCGTCGTATCTGGATTTGGGCGTCACGTTCCTCCCGTCGTAATTGCGCTTCCCGCTCTTCCCTTTACAGCTGTGCCTCTCGCTCTTCCCGTTGCCGTTGTGCTTCTCGCTCCTACCGTGGCAGCTGGACACCTCGTTCACGCTCTTCCTTTTGCAGCTGTGCTTCTCGCTCCTCCCATTGCAGCTGGGAACCTCGTTTACGCTCCTCCCTTTCCAGCTGCCACTCACTCTCTTCTCTTTGCAGCTGCCACTCACACTCTTCCCTTTTCAGCTATGCCTCCACCTGCATCTTCATCATCTCCAATTTCACACTTCTGCTCGCACTAGACCCCCTGCTGCTTCCTCCGTCGCTCCGGTCCCCACCAACATTGGCAGGTGCTTGGGACGGTTCTTCCTTAGTGGCCTCTTCTCGTGCCTTGAGCTGACCCACGGTCTCTATTCGTCACTCTGCCACCTTGGATAATCTCAACTTTATCCCAAAGTGGTCCGCCACTAGCTGCAGCTGGGCTTTGGTGCACTCTTCCAGCACCCCCTCATCCTTCGACTACACATACTTAGCTACCTTTTCATCCTGCATCTCTAGGCTATTGAGTAACTGCACGCAAAGGAAATAAGCTAGCGAGCAGTGCAAACGAAAATCACAGATCAAAATCGCCACTCACTATCGACCTTGGTACCCTTGTCACCGCACCCGCAATCCTTGGCAACACTGTCACTCGACAATCCTAACAAGGTCGCCACTGTCACCGTTTCACCCTTTTTTTAACCTGTGTAGTTAAAGTTATTCCCGTGGGTCTTCGCCCCCTCCGCACCTGGGCGTCACTGCTCACCCTGGGCCCCAACTCCCCAGTCTGCCAAGGGCTAGCCTTGAACTCCACCCCTGGCGAGTGGGGAAATCCAACCTCACCTGTCTCTTGTTTGAATCTGCCCGCCGTGACACCGGGAACTCTCTACCAAGGTCGCCAGCTGGGTGTATATATTCGTGTCCCAGCAACACTTCTCAGTGGTCTTGTTTGTTATCTCAAACCAAGGATTAAATATCAGATACAGTGCAGTGCAATATATATATGTATCTATTTTCTGCTCAAATAGCCCTGGATATGGGAGGCTCACTTAAACACAGTGCTAAAATTCAACAAGTTTACTGAAGAAAACTACATTGGATCTGCATGTTGAAATGATATATGTGGAGCTGTCAAACGGCGGCACTACTTCTCACCCGCCTATGGAGCACAGTCAGCTGGACGATCCAGAAGCTCGCTCCTGGCCTCTTGAATCCAGCCACTTCCTCCAACTGCCCAAAAGTCACTGCACACGCATATATATTTATACATCACCTCATACCTACATGAGTGACCTGGCTCCTAGCCTAACTCTCTACCACACTGGTAGTAATAATAGAGACAATGATCACGACATCCAAGATATTCTAGCTCACCTATATCAAAGGGGAAATGGGGGAGGGGAATTATCTACCTTAACTCTATCTGCTCCATAGTAGACGTATCCTCTGACGAGGGTTGCTGAAGTCCCCGGTCCTGGCGTCTGGTCCTCCGTTGGTCAGGGTCCTGTCCACGCAAGGTCCTCAGTCGACTTGTTGATGCGCATCTTCGCCGTTCTCACACTCTGCAGGAAGGTCCTGCTCCTCGTCCTCTTGAGGTAACGGAGTCAGGTTCCCGTGCGCCTCGTCCTCTTTCTCCCTTCACTAGAGCTGTGGACACAACTTGCAGTCCGGACTAGCTTCCCCTCCTCAAAACTCCAGTGGACTTAGCCCAGTAACAGCAGCTCGCCTGATGCGTTTGAACGCGGCCCGCTAGGCGTCC
Organism: Procambarus virginalis; assembly: GCA_020271785.1. Lineage (NCBI taxonomy): Eukaryota > Metazoa > Arthropoda > Malacostraca > Decapoda > Cambaridae > Procambarus > Procambarus virginalis. Next base: position 27,172 of record WNGS01001787.1, read on the forward strand.
CAGACGTCCCAGCCCAACATTTGTGTCTGCCACAGACTATCAGTAATGGAGCTCTTGGCGCACTAACGTCAGCCAAGCTTTACTTTCAGTCCCCTACGGGAGTCGGATGGCCTCCCACTATGTCTGCAGTATCAAGGTGACTGCTTGGGTCGCAACCCGCCCTCTTAAAAATAACATCACTTTTGGCTCGTATGTGCGCTATGGTCAAATTTGGACGTAATTTGAAATGAATTCGACTCACAAAAGTGACGTTCTGTTCCGTTTTCTATTTGAGTCGTCCGCCCTACGCGGAGAGGTTATGAGAGGACACTTTAAATTAACGTTTTTCATAACGTTCTGAAACTTTATGAGAATTTCCTGCCCACCTAACCTATCAGAGGACCCTTAACTTACTGTTGTTGAAAAAAAAAATCCAAATTTATTTTCATTTTCAAATTACGTTCAAATTCGGCCATACGGGCAAACGGCCAAAGGCGACGTTCTATTTAAGAGGACAGGTTGTGGGTCCACTGGTTTGGGCTTCCTAGCCTCTGGATCAGGAGCTCACTCGAGCGCGGCCACACTCTATGACGGGTCGTGACTTACTGAGCCCGCCGGTGCGCGCCGCCCGGTGCCATCCGCCTCGTGACGTCACACCGCCCGAGGGCTCCTCCCAATTGGTCCATGATGTCACGTGACTCTACCTGGCCAATCAACAGCCTGCGTGTGTCATGCTCCTCTGGCAGGAAACTGAGCGCCTCAGCGCCATCTTGTAACTCAAAAGGGCGTAAGCCACTTGTATAACCAAACTAAAACGCAAATTCACTGCCAAAATGATAACGTTACATACTCTCATATATGTCAAAATGTTCTCTGAACATCAGAAAACGTTCAGGTTGCAAAGATACGACTCTTGAAGCTGGGATAGGAAAGATATAGGGGTAGGACACCGTCACAAAGGGGATCCTTATCCTCGGAGGAAACCACTCATATCACATTTGAGTAAATGTTTAGGTCCCGTCCAATACAGTTTCTGTGTGCTTTTCTCCTTCCAACCCTTTCCTTTTGATTGTTTGTTGCTTTATTATTTATTTAAAGGTTACAAGATATACATTGGTTGATACAAAGAGTGCTTAATGGTTATGAATCTCTTGAAGCTCCTCCGCTTCCGGACAGAAACCGAGGATGCAGCAGGTGTTTCTCCTCTGGATCCCCATACTGAGGCGCTGAAATAAAAAACTGGCAGCTCTTGGGTCTCTGGTGACGTCAATGAGCTTGGAACCCAATTCCTTGGGCCCGATCAGGCCCAAGGCACTCTTGCCCCAGGGGCCATGCATCTCAAACGCAATGGAAACAAAAGGTGTATCTACCTTCCAATTGCCTGTATTTGACTGATTTTGCAATTTCCTTGTGGTTGGCTGCCCCATCTGCTTGATCAGCTCCGATGTGTACATAAGTGTCAGCTAGGGTGGATACACATGTGTAATTCCACACCAACTGTCTACCCTCCTTCCAGGAGTATATGGTGATGCCATCAGGGCGAAGAGCGTGGAAATCCGGGTTTTAGTCCCCTAGGATACGAGGTTCTCTTTCCACTGGGCACTGAGCTGAAACGAGGCTTCTCATGATGATGTCATTGACCTCGTTATGTCCTGCATGCCAGCCCTTTGTGCTTCTGCAATGCCACCCATGCAGTCCATATTGGTCTGCTTCTACCCTGTTGCAAATACACTTGTGTTCATTGTGAATTGGAGCCACAAGGTGGAGGGCCACTGCTACACGAAGGGATTCTGGATCTAGATGCGTGCCCCTTGCCGACATGGGTACCTCCAGGAGAAAGTCTCCTGCATTAGGGGCACCACTGCTCTGAGGCGGGGTTCTCCTTGTCTGATGTTGCGGCGCTGAGCATGGCATCAGCTACTTTTTTTTACTAGTGGGTGGTCCCAGCTGGACTGCTTGTGTTTTTTTTTTTTTGGATTTTTGATTAGTGCTGGGGATGCAAGAGCATCCCACTGATTTGAACATTCATTGAAAACAGGATCGTGTATTCCTGCTGAATCACTCAGGAACTCAGGTAGGATATCTCTTACGAGATCGTGCGATGTGTGGGAGGAGGAAAGGACGGCTGTTAGAGCAATCTAGGAAGCTGTGCTGGCACCAAGGCCGCCGAGTCTAACAGGGAGGGTTGCTTGCTCCCACTGAGAGTCGTCCAATTGCAGGTTCAGGACTTTCACCAGCATGGACCTCAAAAGGGGGTCATACACATTTAATTTAGGGCTGTTGTAGGATTGAGAAAACTTCAGAGAGTAAGTCAACTTAGGGAGAGATAGGCATCTTGTGAGGAGGAAGAGAGCATAATGGGCATCGATCTTGTCAATCCTGTCCAGCATTCTCCTTAGATCAGGGATTTTTGCATCCTCCACCTCCTCGATTGCTTGCAGGCCAATGGGGGCACCCATTTTGGTGCAGTCACGTGGCTCGACAACGAGAACATCTGGAAGAACATTTTTGGCCAGTGATGTCTGGGTTGCTGGAGACTATTTCGCATTTGGATGCATTGAGAATGAGGCCCAAGGCTGCTCCTTGCTCCTGGATTTTCCTTATATCCTCCAAAATGGTATTCGAGGTTCCGGTGAGAGTGCCATCAGCCAGGTACCGGATGTTTAGCTCACTTGTCTGACTATCAGTGACCTCTTTGATAGCTAAGCAGAAAAGGAGGGGGGCCAAGGGACCACCTTGTTGGACGCCTTCACAGGAGTCTATTTCATGCTCCCCAAAAAGAAGCTTAGAGTCCCCACTGTAGCACGATCGGATGAATGGGTAGAGGGGACGGAAATGGTTGTTTACAGCCCTGAGGACAGCGTCTCTTCTGGCTTGATTGAAAGCATTTTTGAAGTCAAGCTTTATTAGTGCCTTCTCGGCCGGAAGATCAGCAATGTAAGCCCGCGCTGCATGTGCTGCAGCTTCACAGCCTAGGGGGATACCAAACCAGAGCTGATTAGGTTTCAGCAAGATTGCCGCTTCCTGACTGATAGATCTCACTGCAGCATTAGCTACGAGGCATCAAAGGGTGTTGCCAACGGCAATGGGCCTGATTCCTCTATCCTTCTTCTTTAGAGCACAGAGTGCTGCTCCATAAAAGACAGACCTGATGTCCTCAGGGATGCCGCCTGCCAAACACATGTTGGAGAATCTGGTAAGTTCCACTAGAAGGTCCTTTCCAGAATCTCCAAGAACCGGGTACAGCATTTGTTTGATGTGCTGGGGTCTTAGACCTGTAAAGCCCCCTGCTGAACCTGTTGGGAAAGACATGGCTGCTTTGTACACCTCAGATTCTCGAACAGTCAAGGGTTCTGTGCCAGTATTGTTTTCCTGTGTTGAGACATATATATATATATATGTCTCAAATTATAAACCTGAATAATATACAGGCATAACTTTAAATACATAAATACTTAAGAACATAAGAACATAAGAACAAAGGCAACTGCAGAAGGCCTATTGGCCCACACGAGGCAGCTCCTATTTATAACCACCCAATCCCACTCATATACATGTCCAACCCTCGCTTGAAACAATCGAGGGATCCCACCTCCACCACGTTACGCGGTAATTGGTTCCACAAATCAACAACCCTGTTACCAAACCAGTATTTACCCTAGTCTTTCCTAAATCTAAACTTATCCAATTTATACCCATTGTTTCGTGTTCTGTCTTGTGTTGATACTTTTAATACCCTATTAATATCCCCTTTGTTATGTCCATTCATCCACTTGTTAAGTATATTTGTATTTGAGGTAATATTTGGTGTTTCCACCATAATTCGAGGTCTCCTTTGTTATTTGTTATTAGCTGTTAGTTTCGTTGCGTTGTCATTTGCTGTAGGAACTAAGGTAACTGCAGAGGCTTATTGGCCCATACGAGGTAAGGCCGGAAATCCTGCCTCGCTTCTTAATTTCAATTTGTATAACAATAAAGCCATCTACTGTAGATAGAGCATAGTATTACTCAATAGATTCAAGTGCTATCTGGGGAAACGAAGAAATTGGAGGGGGTGATCCCTTCGTTAGTTGGGTCGTCATTACTAGGGTGGGTTTCGTTGTGTTGTCATTTGCTGCAGGAACTAAGGCAACTGCAGAAAGTCTATTGGCCCACACGAGGCAAGGCCGGAAATCCTGCCTCGCTTCTCAATTTCAATTGGTATGACAATAAAGCCAGCTACTGTAGATAGAGCATAGTATTACTCAATAGATTCAAGTGCTATCTGGGGAAACGAAGTAATTGGTCTTACTTAAAATATGTAAAGTAAGGCCTGTGTAATTTTCAGGTTTATCATTTCGAATATATTATATATATATATATATATATATATATATATATATATATATATATATATATATATATATATATATATATATATATATATATATATATATATATATATATATATATATATATATCTATATCTATATATATATATATATATATATATATATATATATATATATATATATATATATATATATATGTTATTAAATATGACCGAAAAAGTAAGATTAATAATTCTAACACGAATTTTCTCAATTTTCCTTATGTTTGTTTTTACTGATGACGGTAAATGAAAAATCAATTCTCCAAAATTCATTCTTTATTTCTTAGTCTGACGCGACACTTGAGCGCGTTTCGTAAAACTTATTACATTTTCAAAGACTTTAGTTACACACACTGAACAGAGTTTAAACAGCTTTTCTTTTTTATACCTGCATTTGGGTGAGGTGACATGTTACAATGGTTTGGGGTGAGGTGAGAACAAACACAGAACACGAAACAATGGGTATAAGCTAAAGGGAAGAATAGATCTGTAACTGCAGAAGGCCTATTGGCCCATATTTCTTGATGTTTCTATATTGGAGCGGAGTCTTGAAGTGGGTAGAATATAGTTGTGCGTTAATTGGCTGTTGATTGCTGGTGTTGACTTCTTGATGTGTAGTGCCTCGCAGATGTCAAGCCGCCTGTTGTCGCTGTATCTATCAATGATTTCTGTGTTGTTTGTTAAGATTTCTCTGGTGATGGTTTGGTTGTGGGAAGAGATTATATGTTCCTTGATAGAGCCCTGTTGCTTATGCATCGTTAATCGCCTGGAAAGAGATGTTGTTGTCTTGCCTATATATTGAGTTCTTTGGGGCTTACAGTCCCCAAGTGGGCATTTGAAGGCATAGACGACATTGGTCTCTTTCAAAGCGTTCTGCTTTGTGTCTGGAGAGTTTCTCATGAGTAGGTTGGCAGTTTTCTTGGTTTTATAGTAAATCGTCAATTGTATCTTCTGATTTTTGTCTGTAGGGATAACGTTTCTATTAACAATATCTTTCAGGACCCTTTCCTCCGTTTTATGAGCTGTGGAGAAGAAGTTCCTGTAAAATAGTCTAATAGGGGGTATAGGTGTTGTGTTAGTTGTATCTTCAGAGGTTGCATGGCGTTTCACTTTCCTTCTTATGATGTCTTCAATGAAACCATTGGAGAAGCCGTTGTTGACTAGGACCTGCCTTACTCTACAGAGTTCTTCGTCGACTTGCTTCCATTCTGAGCTGTGGCTGAGAGCACGGTCGACATAAGCGTTAACAACACTCCTCTTGTACCTATCTGGGCAGTCACTGTTGGCATTTAGGCACATTCCTATGTTTGTTTCAGACTTTGAAACAAGTTTCAGGTTTCAGTCTTTGTCTTTGTCTTTGAAAAGTCTTTGAAAATGTAACAAGTTTTACGAAACGCGCTCAAGTGTCGCGTCAGACTAAGAAATAAAGAATGAATTTTGGAGAATTGATTTTTCATTTACCGTCATCAGTAAAAACAAACATAAGGAAAATTGAGAAAATTCGTGTTAGAATTATTAATCTTACTTTTTCGGTCATATTTAATAACATATGTCTACAGGAAAGACTGCTACCAAAAATACTAATAATATATATATATATATATATATATATATATATATATATATATATATATATATATATATATATATAGATATATCTATATCTATATCTATATATCTATATATATATCTATATAATATATATATATATATATTATATATATATATATATGTATATATATATATATATATATATATTATATATATATATATATATATATAATACTATATATATTATATATTATATATAGGGGGGTACCACCTCTGGTGCAATTATAGGGACCCACAGCCTCAGAGAAGGAACACAGAGCATTCAGGGAAAAACTTGCCATTTAACTCTGAATACATAAGAGTGTTCGCTTCTCCTACCACCCCCTTTTTTATGGTGTACACTTTATTATGCAAGGTTATACAGTTACATATCTGATTGTATACAAAAAATGAACATTAAGAGGACACAAAAAAAGTTCGCTTCCTAGAGGCTGTAGATTTCCTCGAACTCCTCTGACGTCGGGCAGGAACCGAGGATGCAGCGAGCATTCCCCCTCTGGATCGCGACACTGAGGCGCTGAAAGAGAAAACTTGCCACTCTAGGGTCTCTTGTGGTGTCAATGAGCTTGGAACCAAGATCCTTAAGAAACCTTCTTGCACTCTCTCCCCAGGGCCTAGGGTCTCAGGCCCTATTGGAACGAAGTTGTACCGATGATCTAATTGCCTGTACTTGGCTGACTTGTTTCAATCTCTGTGTGTCGCCGCTTCTCCTGATGTGCCGGCAGAGAGGTTGATGTATGTGGCTGCCAGGGTGGATACGCAAGTATAGTCCCATGCCAATGGTCTGCCACCCTTCCACAGACGCTGTGTGATTCCGTCTGGTCGGCCGGCAAAGCTAACTGAGTCACGGTTCAGTAGGTTGCGGGGCCCTCTCTCCGCTGGACACTAAGCAGAGGCAAGGCTTCTTTTAATGATGTCGTTGACTTCGTCGTGTCGAGTGTGCCAACCAACAGATTTTCCACAGTGCACGCCATGCAATCCATATTCGTCAGCATCTGCCTCGCCGCAAATACACCTATGAACGGTGTGGATTGGGGCAGCAAGATGGAGAGCGACTGCAATACGGAGCTCCTGCGGATCAAGACGTGTGCCTGTCACAGACATAGGGACTGCCAAAAGGAAGTTCCCTGCATGGTTAGCCTGCACAGCTGTGAAGCGTGCACGATCACTGGGGGTTGTTGCTGCCTCCACCAAAGCTGTGGCTTCTTTGTCTGCAATGGGGCTGTCCTAACTGGATTGTTTCTTGGCTTTTGGCATGGCTGGTCTGAGTGCTGGGTCTGCCATGGCACCCCATTTCATGTCGCATTCCGTGTAGTGGGGGTCCTGTATCCCCGCTACATCACTCAGGGTGTCAGGTAGAATTTCCTTAACCAGGTCATCTGATGCTGAAGAGGAAGACAGGAAGGCTGCGACAGCAATTCGGGTGGCGGTGCGAACACCCAAGCCACCGAGCCTAACAGGAAGAGTGGCTTGTTTCCACTGGCATTCGTTGAGGGAGAGATTAACAACTTTTTCCAGCATGGTCTTCAGTAAGAGGTCATACTCTTCAAGCTTTCGGTTGTCGTAAGATGGGGCGCACCTCAGAAAGTAGGTTAGCCTCAGAAGGGATAGGCATTTGGTGAGGAGATAAAAAGCATTGTGGGCATCGATGTCACCTATTCTGTCTTCCATCCTCCTAAGGTCTGCGATTTTCTTGCCAAGGATCTCCTCAATGGCGTTAGACCCGAGGGGGGGGGGGCTCCAAGGAGGGTGCTGTTCTCGGCCCTAATGACATGGGCTCCAGGCAAGGCAGACCTTATTCTAGCTACGATGTCTGGGTTGGAGGAGACTACTTCACACTTGGAAGGGTTCAGGACGAGACCCAGGCTTACTTCTTGCTCCCTTATTTTCCTGATATCTGCCAAGAGGTTGTCTACGGTGCCAGCTATAGTGCCATCATCCCAAAACTAGATGTTGAACTCGCTGGACAAGCTTTCGGTAATTTCTTTTAAGACTAAGCAGAAAAGAAGGGGAGCAAGAGGATCACCTTGCTGAACACCTTCACATGATCTGATTTCATGTTCACCAAAGAGCAGTTTTGACTCACCACTATAGCACGATAGTATGAACGGGTAGAGGGGCCGGAAATGGCGATTTACGGCACAAAGTATTGCATCAAAGTACTTCAACATGGTCTCTTCTGACCATGTTGAAGGCATTCTTAAAGTCCAGTTTGAGCAGGGCCTTTTCATCAGAAATCTTGGTGATGTATGCTCGTGCTGCATGGGCAGCCACTTCACAGCCTTGGGGGATTCAAAATCCTAGCTGGATTGGTTTCAGCAATTCAGCCGCTTGCTGGCTGACAACCCTCATAGCAGCTTTGGGAATCAGGCGTCGGAGAGTGTTGCCAACAGCGATT
>WNGS01001788.1:0-26391 GCA_020271785.1 Procambarus virginalis
TTATTATAAATTTATGAATAAGGAATTGCGAAAGAACTAAATATAACAGTTATATGTAGATAATTCAACCAAAGAACAAAAATCAATGCACAAATACAAGAATATTACCCCCAATAAACATCCCTGAACTATATAAATTTGACACAGCTTGTCGAGCCATTAAACCGTGTTGGTTTTCATTCACACAAACGATCCCCATATATAGTAACATGTTCACAGCGAGGGTAAACTTGTCAGCGAAAGAATCAACATGACGCTACAATATACACTGTCACTTCCTGCAACTAACTAACATGAGCAAGCTATTCACTTCACCTCTCACAGGAAACAGGGTGAGCTCGAGAAGAAATACAGACGACTTGAGTGGAGCAAAAATAGTTCCGCTCGCCTAAATCCACTCACTTGATGAGCTCATCAAACACCGGTACGCACTCGAGAAAGGTGTTTAAATAATCCACATTTTCTCTTTGAAAATAAAGTTACTGCATAGGAACAGAATTTAATTATTTGTAATACATCTGAGATTCATAAGCGTATGCACTCCTGTTAAATTATGAGTCAGATTGCCAACAGAATATCATTTCAATCAAATGTCCAACCAGGTATCATACATACAGTAAACACTGTTTGTTTATTTATCGGAATTATTGCTTACTGTTCTCCTTCAGGCTTGGCTTCTGCAGCAGGAGGCGGCAGTTGATCAAGAGCAACGTCCGGTAACGCTGGTATTGCCAGACGCACGAATGGACCAGACTTTCCTCCTTCTGCTCCGCCTTCATGAAAGTAGTGGACAATTAATATTACATGATTCCTACTCCACTAATACTAGTGTTCATCCAATCCACATGCAAGATAAAAGCCCACTCAAGATAGTATTTATACTAGTGGTAAAGTGAAGTATTTCTGTTTTAGCTTAACCGTAAACACAGGCGAGGTGAGTGTATCTGAGGTACCACAACTCCCACACAACAATATGGTACAATAACGCTTCGCGTACCTCAGAACATCTCGACTCTTTTAATATCGAAGCTTCTAGATAAGGTCAAAATGCTGAAAACTAAATAACTTAATAATAATTTACTTATTGTTGTTTATTATGATAAAAAAGATATAACATAAGAAAAGATTGTTTTATAAGGTGTGGCGACCCAGACACAAGCATGGGGATCAGGACACCACACTTCAAACACGTCATAAATTTCATTGTAATAGGATGCGCTAGAGATATGGTCCACCCGGGCACCAACACCACACAACAAGTTGTCTCAGTGGGTCGCTCAGCGCAGCAGGAGTTGTGTGTACAACTACTTCCTGTTCATCACAAAACTACAGTAAGACAAGCTTAAAATTAATTCTTGGAATAATCAAAGTCTATGATTCGAGGCCCTCAAACCTGAAAACCCCATGTGATAAGAATGGCAGCACTCTCCATGGCGGGTGTGTAGCAAGAACAGCAGATGATGCTGTACACAGTGAAAAGCTGAGATGAGAGGAAGCCAGCAGGTGTTGAGGTAAGGCCTCTCCCTCACCCATCATCACCCCATGTTTGGTGCAACACACCAATGTTTAGTGTGGCTGTACCGTGCTGACAACGGTCCATCATCACCCCATGTTCGGTGCAACACACCAATGTTTAGTGTGGCTGTACCGTGCTGACAACGGTCCATCATCACCCCGTGTTTAGTGCAACACACCAATGTTTAGTGTGGCTGTACCGTGCTGACAACGGTCCATCATCACCCCATGTTCGGTGCAACACACCAATGTTTAGTGTGGCTGTACCGTGCTGACAACGGTCCATCATCACCCCATGTTCGGTGCAACACACCAATGTTTAGTGTGGCTGTACCGTGCTGACAACGGTCCATCATCACCCCATGTTTGGTGCAACACACCAATGTTTAGTGTGGCTGTACCGTGCTGACAACGGTCCATCATCACACCGTGAAGGCAGTGTGACTTCACCCCACCCTTACCTACCTTACCACATCTCACCCATGCCTACCTTACCTCACTCTTACCTACCACACCTCGCCCTTACCTACCTCACCTCAACCTTACCTACCACATCCCACCCTTATCTACTTTACCGCATCCTTTCGTACCTCACCCCATCCTTACCTACACGCCTGTCCTGTGTACCTTTATTAATATGAGCGTATGCATGTTTTACAGTTGATGAAGACCTTATAAGAGAGAGAAGATCTAAGCGTCAAGTGTGCTCGTGTGTCTGTGTTGCTCTACGTAATGTGAGAGGAGTGTGTGTGTGAGAGAGATCACAGGAGGGTACTCCTACCTGCTCGAGGGGCGGGCCTTGCATCAGCCTCATGGTGGCTCGCCACACCTTGCGGGAGACGTAGAACACACCAAAGGCGCTGTGGTACATTATCAGGAACAATAAGCGACAGAAACCCACGGCCAGTTCGGCTGGGGTCATCTGTTTGATCTCCTTGATTTTCCTCTTCACGTTAGATGGCGCTAATATGGAGAATGTCTCCAGCACCTGATCCTTCATACCTCCAATCTTGGCCTTAATCAGATCCATGCCCGTTCTGGAGATTAAACATTAAAGTCAGCCTAAGCATTAGTCTCTTAATGTGATAAGTCTTTAAAACATCATATATCACTAAATATATATATTTGGGAATTTGTAGCAGAATAGTAATTAAGTTTATTCGAGATACTGTCAAACGTTAACTCATAAAATCTTCAGCTAGTCTAAATATCTTAAAATTCAAAAGATTTTAATCTTAATTAATATATATTATAACTACAAGTGATTTATTAGATGAAGTAAGTAGAAGGTAAGTGAATATTCTCACTTTTCTTCCTCGTCTTCAGTGAGGTACTTGAGTGCATCAGCTTCGCACTTCTTGGCCATAGCATCGTCTTCCTCCTCCATGAGAGCGGCGGCGTGCTGCATCTCAAAGATAGCATCCTCACAGAAGTTGACGAAAGCTTCCAGCTTTTCCTTATCTCCCTCGGTCACGATGGCGTAGAAGAACCCTCGCTTGGACTCCTTAATCTGGGGCTTCTCCCACTGGTCGATGTTTTCCTCCTTGATCTCAAAATACACTCGCTCAATGCGCTTCGAACTACCCATGATTTCGATGCGTCCGAGTAGCGGTTCGAAGTAATTGAGAACTGAACCTGCCGTCTAAAATTACAGAGGTAATAAAATATGAAACTGTTTAGTTTTAGTTATTTATTTTCCTATCCTACGGAATTAAAATACAAAATTATGTGCAACAATTCCAAATTATTTTCAATTACGTAAAAAGTAATGCTGATAAAGTCTCTGAAACAAAAGATTCTGGTCATACTCGGTAAGCCTCTTTTCTACTAAACTTTGATAGATTCATGAAGAAGATTCCAACTTAAGTACCTAAGGCTTTAAAGATAATTAAAGCGTGTGAAATGGGCAACAAAATGTGCAAAACTAGTAAGACTGTACCTCTAAGAACCTGGCGAGGCGCGGGTCGTTGGGCATGTGCTCTGACAAGTTAGTGAGCAGCACTGCCAAGTTGAACCCGATCTCCTTGGCTGGGTTGTGGAAGCGTTCAGTGAATTCCAAATAGTCAATCTTGCCGTCATGGTTACAGTCACAACACATCAGTAAGAAATTAATCTCCTCCCTAAGAAATGGTTAAAAAAGAAAGTTGAATGTAATGAAATCGGTGTTGGTGGCAGCCTACTCAGCAGCTCCACAACTTGGAGGAGAGTAAGCCATGTGGAGCATAACAGGCGTCTGGGGACCCACAAACACCTTCAGAACAGCACCAGAATCTGATGCCATGAAAAAAAGGTGAGCCTTGGAATAAGATATCATCACAATACTGAAAAAATCCATCAGAAAGATAACAAATGCTCCAAAAAATCTACCGATTTATAAATTTCAACTTTGATGATAACAATAATTAGTGCAGCAAAATAACCGCCAAGATATACTCGCGCGCCACAAGGTAATAGACATTCTTGGCCAGCCTGCCGGCTCCTTTACCCCCCCCCCCAACCCTTCCCTATACTACGAGGGAAAGGTAGGCAACAGGCCAAAACGGTAAACTACTGGGTGGTCTACCGGAAAAAGCAGTTTCATTACATTCAATGGTAGATTTATGAGTGTCCTCAGTAGTTACATAATGTTACCTCACAACACAAAAAACGTAACAGGCAAAGACAGCCAGGGCTTACCCATGGACGGAGGAGGTCGAAGTGACAGCCAAATGCAGAGGCACTCAGCGTGAGGCAAGACGTCTAAGCACCACACAAACACGGTGTGGGTGAGGCTCATGCAACAATTAAAGAGAGACCAACACATAGTTGAACCAACAAAAACCTAGAGATCAGGTATTAGCCAGAGATATATTGATGAAAAAAGCTGACAAAACTGCATACTTACGGGCATCATGAGAACGACGATAATCCTAGTTCTGGCCAAGTGAGACCAACCTCCAAATAACCTGGGAAAGACAAGCTTTAGAACAAAACACCTAGGAAACTGGAGTAAGAAACACGGCAGCACAGACCTGGTTGCACACAACTAACACTACATGCAGACGAGGAGTCACAATAACGTGGCTGAAGTATTGTAACACCTTTTGTGCACGGGTGGCCCGATTCTTTTACATTCATGGGGTAGGTAGCAACAGTAAAGCTCCCCCTCCCCCTTTTTCCGGGTAGTATATAGAGGTCCTGTAGAGACTTAGTGGCACAGAGTGCGGGACACCGGGATCGGGAGCGGGTCTGTGACGAACATCCACAGCCAGGGGAGAGGCAGTGTCCACCGGATGGAGAGACAGAGGTCTTAAGGTAATGTGTGTGATCTCTGAGATTTGTTCCATGTCTAAATTTCTTAAACCAGTGTTTTAATAGGCTCTAGCACAGGCTGTAACTCTAACAGGCCAGTGTTAGAGTAGGATTTATAGTGGTGGGTAGTACAATTTTGGTTTCAATAAACTCATGTTAAATTTCCCAGCTGTGTCAATTGTTGAATCCTCTTAGCCTTTTGGATATAGTGGCTGACAACCGTCCCATAATTAATGACAGTTATAGAAAGTACTCTCCAAGTCAAGCAATGTTTCTTGCCTCGTTGCTTGTTACAGTCTCAACGGTCAAGGCAGATGGTGGCAGCGTATTAATCCTGTGTAGCATTTCCTTGTTTAGCAGTGTACCTTTTGGTTCCGGTGTAACCATCATATGTCAGCTCATATTCCAGTGTTCAATAACAGTGTTACTAAGTGCAACTGGTAGGAAGTGTTACTCAGGATAAGTAGTAGTGTTTACATCATTAGTTTAGTGGCATTAGGTGTAGTGACAAGGGTGGCATTTTACTCAGATGTTACATATATTTACTCGGGTGTTACAGTATGTTGACCACACCACACACTAGAAAATGAAGGGACGACGACGTTTCGGTCCATCCTGGACCATTCTCAAGTCAATTGTGAGAATGGTCCAGGACGGACCGAAATGTCGTCGTCCCTTCATTTTCTAGTGTGTGTATTGGTCAACTAACACTACACTGCAGAGACAGGATAAAAACTATGGTGCACCCCCAGCCAAACTGTTGGTCACCAACGAGAGTCAGACTTTCATTCTTAGCAAGAAACAGAGAGTGTTAAAGCCGAACAAAGCGACAACCAGCATGGAGAGAACACACACCCCACTTCTCGAGAAGGGCAAGAAGATCCTCAACCTCATAACTGGAAGCCAGAAATCAACAAAAAGACCGTTATTAAGAAATAAACACTGCACTGATGGCGACATCCAAAACAAAAAACAAGAAAGAAGATTCGATCCACTGACCAAGAAGGCTCCAGAGGAGTATGAGTGGCCAGGAGTGAAAGAGCGCCACACCAAAAACCAACAAGAGTGTCTACACCAAGGCCGAGCAATACTGGGTGAAAATAATAGGAATCAAACGATGAACTAAAAAAGTCACGACAGAACAGACATCACTCATATAAAAAGGAGGTCTGCCACCTTTTCCCATATAGGCTATCTTCAGGTTATCTTGAGATGATTTCCAGGCTTATCGTCTCTGCAGCCCGGTCCTGGACCCGGCCTCCTTTTTGTTACACACCCCCAGGAAGCAGCCGTAGCAGCTGTCTAACTCCCAGGTACCTATTTACTGCTAGGTGAACAGGAGCATCAGTGTGAACCTCAGGACTACGAATCCCGAGTGCTGTCCACTCAGCTGTCTGGTCGCCTAAATAGATGGCTATAGACCAGGCCTAACACCTCAACACTTAAAGACTGACAGCGTCAAACCATCGAGATATATTTTGATTCGCTGACATAGGCGACACCACAGGAAAAGGAGGGATTTCAGACACCATGGTATTCTGACATCACAATGGCTAAACTGGTCAATACGGAAAGGAGCAGACGAACTGGAAGGTGGATGTACATCTAAGTCCATCGACTCCAGTTCAGTCGAACACGTCCACCACGAACGCCTCGTGATCAAGAAACGGAGTCAGATAATCAAGCAGTTACCAACTACGTTGAGAAAAGGAAGGTCCACCTTTGGACAACCGAACATCTCCTAAAGTGAGAGGAAGGACGCTTCGGCAGCCGACCACTCCATTAAAATCGGATGCAAGGAGGAACGAGTCCTTGAACACGTTCAAATGCCTCGAACATGAGCTGCCATGAAGACTAAATCCCGATAAGCCAGATGCTGGTTTATCCGCAGAGTCCAGCCCCGCAGAGAAAGGCAATGGACTGTATACCACCGGTTGAGACAATGGACAACTAATTTACAGAGTAAAGCAAGAGAGCACAGCTCCTCTGGAGACTGATGCGCCAACCATACAACCACAACCTCCCTGACCATGACATGGTCAGCCACAACCTGCCAGACCATGACATGGTCAGCCACAACCTCCCTGATCATGACATGGTCAGCCACAACCTGCCAGACCATGACATGGTCAGCCACAACCTCCCTGATCATGACATGGTCAGCCACAACCTCCCAGACCATGACATGATCAGCCACAACCTCCCTGATCATGACATGGTCAGCCACAACCTCCCAGACCATGACATGATCAGCCACAACCTCCCTGATCATGACATGGTCAGCCACAACCTCCCAGACCATGACATGATCAGCCACAACCTCCCTGATCATGACATGGTCAGCCACAACCTCCCAGACCATGACATGATCAGCCACAACCTCCCAGACCATGACATGATCAGCCACAACCTCCCAGACCATGACATGATCAGCCACAACCTCCCAGACCATGACATGATCAGCCACAACCTCCCAGACCATGACATGATCAGCCACAACCTCCCAGACCATGACATGATCAGCCACAACCTCCCAGACCATGACGTGCGACTCTCCCTATGTGGCATAGTGAAAACTGGACACAATCCTCCAGTTCAGGTCTGACGCATCTGAGAACAGCTTGAGCGAGGGAGCGTGTGGGAGATTAATGTACCAATCCCCAAGAAGCCAGAAGAAAATAACGAATCAAGATCTTCTGCAAGCTGAACGCAGATGTACCTAACTTCTGGTATCTTGACCACATCGAAGCAGCACTGACCCAAGAATATCTGCTTCGGCCAGTCTCAGACCATAGGATACACCACACAGGCCAAGTTGAGGCTTCTCAGCAGCTGCTCGAGAGTCTGAAGGAAAAGTTAGGTGCTCCACACCACCAGACGGAGACAGTAACAAACTGGAACAGGACCGACTGCGCCAGGAACAGGGAGGCCATTATGGCGTTCATTATTACACTGTCCAACCAAGTCACAACTACAAAGGGTACCAACTGAGACTTTCTGAAATTGATAAGAAACCACATCTGAAAAAGAACCCGCGTCCTAGCTAGCAGGTAAACCAAACAATTGTGCACCAGCCTCAACCCAAACAGCAGAGCACAATAGGGTATGAAGGAGTTTCACTCACAACCCAAACACTTGGGTTGGTGTTAGGGTTGGAAACCCAAACATTACGTGTCTGAAGATATGATGATCAAGCCACTCATCAGAAAACTAAGACAGGACGACGTTTCGATCCCTCTTGGACCATTATTAAGTCGGGGAATAGAAAGAGTGAGAATAACAGAAAAAGATAGAGAATAATAAGTAAAGGAGACAAATAAATAAGGCAAGAAAGTGAGATGTATGGAAGAAAAGAAAAATATAAAAATACGAAGAAATGCAAGAATACGAAGAAAGGAAAGAATAAGATGAAAGGTAAGAATAAGATGAAAGGAAAGAATAAGATTTAGGGTAAGAATATTACGAAAGGTAAGAACAATATTTAGGGGTAAGAATATTATGAAAGGTAAGGAAATGATGAAAGGCAAGAATATGATGAAAGAATCAAATGAAAGGTAAGAATAAGATCTGAAAGGTAAGAATAAGAACAAAGGTAAGCGTAAGATGGAGGTAAAAATAAGATGAAAGGTAAGAATAAGAACAAAGGTAAGAGTAAGATGAAAAGTAACATAAAAAGGTAAGAATAAAAGAAAGAGTAAGAGATTCAGGTAAAGTGAAGTGAAGGTAAAAAGGACAAAAAGGGAAGAAGGCAAGGTAACTATGAGGGGAAAGTACCAAACCATTGTGACTATGTAGCACGGGTAAGGGATCTGGATAACGATTTGGGATGGGACAGAGGCGAAGAATGGTGCCCAGCCACTTGGACGGTCGGGGATTGAACGCCGACCTGCGTGAAGTGAGACCGCCATTCTACCGTCAAATGGTGAAGAGGTCAAATGGCGAGGAGAAAAAACCTAGCAACGTAAGAAACAGAGAGGAAAGGAAAGGAAGCCTAGAAAGGGGCAAAACTATGTCAGGTCACGTTTGTTCAGAAGGTTGGAGCATTTATGTAGTGTGAAAGGGAAGACTAATCCGTAACAAAGCCAGGACTCAGGTTCATGTTGTGTATCAGAGCCAATGCAACTAGTTGGCGTCTGTGAAGAGTAGTCACGTAAGACGATTCTAGATTTTAGAAGACCAATCGATAGGATGATTAGAGCCCCTAACATGACAGAAGAGAACATTGTTTGTGTCTGCAGACTTATTTTTCTTAATTTTCTGAAAAGTGATTTAGTCCTCATCCAAACACTTCCTTAAGCCTGGACTGTCATCTGAACATCCGGACTACCATGAACCTGGTAGTCAGTCATCCGGAATGTTGCGCTTGGTTTGTATCTGGTGAGATCCGGAAGGCCGAGAACAAAGCGAGGCTCTAGCTCGTCTCACTCGGTAACAAGGAACAGACATGATAGCATCTGCCAAGACGACGTCACTGATAACACCCGCGTGCACAACAAATCACAGATGACTTTGCAGAGTAGATGACTGAGCAGGACTTAAGGACAACGGAGGTAGTAAGAACAACACTTATTGCACCTGAGGCCACAACCTCCCTGATCATGACATGGTCAGCCACAACCTCCCAGACCATGACATGATCAGCCACAACCTCCCTGATCATGACATGGTCAGCCACAACCTCCCAGACCATGACATGATCAGCCACAACCTCCCAGACCATGACATGATCAGCCACAACCTCCCAGACCATGACATGATCAGCCACAACCTCCCAGACCATGACATGATCAGCCACAACCTCCCAGACCATGACATGATCAGCCACAACCTCCCAGACCATGACATGATCAGCCACAACCTCCCAGACCATGACGTGCGACTCTCCCTATGTGGCATAGTGAAAACTGGACACAATCCTCCAGTTCAGGTCTGACGCATCTGAGAACAGCTTGAGCGAGGGAGCGTGTGGGAGATTAATGTACCAATCCCCAAGAAGCCAGAAGAAAATAACGAATCAAGATCTTCTGCAAGCTGAACGCAGATGTACCTAACTTCTGGTATCTTGACCACATCGAAGCAGCACTGACCCAAGAATATCTGCTTCGGCCAGTCTCAGACCATAGGATACACCACACAGGCCAAGTTGAGGCTTCTCAGCAGCTGCTCGAGAGTCTGAAGGAAAAGTTAGGTGCTCCACACCACCAGACGGAGACAGTAACAAACTGGAACAGGACCGACTGCGCCAGGAACAGGGAGGCCATTATGGCGTTCATTATTACACTGTCCAACCAAGTCACAACTACAAAGGGTACCAACTGAGACTTTCTGAAATTGATAAGAAACCACATCTGAAAAAGAACCCGCGTCCTAGCTAGCAGGTAAACCAAACAATTGTGCACCAGCCTCAACCCAAACAGCAGAGCACAATAGGGTATGAAGGAGTTTCACTCACAACCCAAACACTTGGGTTGGTGTTAGGGTTGGAAACCCAAACATTACGTGTCTGAAGATATGATGATCAAGCCACTCATCAGAAAACTAAGACAGGACGACGTTTCGATCCCTCTTGGACCATTATTAAGTCGGGGAATAGAAAGAGTGAGAATAACAGAAAAAGATAGAGAATAATAAGTAAAGGAGACAAATAAATAAGGCAAGAAAGTGAGATGTATGGAAGAAAAGAAAAATATAAAAATACGAAGAAATGCAAGAATACGAAGAAAGGAAAGAATAAGATGAAAGGTAAGAATAAGATGAAAGGAAAGAATAAGATTTAGGGTAAGAATATTACGAAAGGTAAGAACAATATTTAGGGGTAAGAATATTATGAAAGGTAAGGAAATGATGAAAGGCAAGAATATGATGAAAGAATCAAATGAAAGGTAAGAATAAGATCTGAAAGGTAAGAATAAGAACAAAGGTAAGCGTAAGATGGAGGTAAAAATAAGATGAAAGGTAAGAATAAGAACAAAGGTAAGAGTAAGATGAAAAGTAACATAAAAAGGTAAGAATAAAAGAAAGAGTAAGAGATTCAGGTAAAGTGAAGTGAAGGTAAAAAGGACAAAAAGGGAAGAAGGCAAGGTAACTATGAGGGGAAAGTACCAAACCATTGTGACTATGTAGCACGGGTAAGGGATCTGGATAACGATTTGGGATGGGACAGAGGCGAGGAATGGTGCCCAGCCACTTGGACGGTCGGGGATTGAACGCCGACCTGCGTGAAGTGAGACCGCCATTCTACCGTCAAATGGTGAAGAGGTCAAATGGCGAGGAGAAAAAACCTAGCAACGTAAGAAACAGAGAGGAAAGGAAAGGAAGCCAAGAAAGGGGCAAAACTATGTCAGGTCACGTTTGTTCAGAAGGTTGGAGCATTTATGTAGTGTGAAAGGGAAGACTAATCTGTAACAAAGCCAGGACTCAGGTTCATGTTGTGTATCAGAGCCAATGCAACTAGTTGGCGTCTGTGAAGAGTAGTCACGTAAGACGATTCTAGATTTTAGAAGACCAATCGATAGGATGATTAGAGCCCCTAACATGACAGAAGAGAACATTGTTTGTGTCTGCAGACTTATTTTTCTTAATTTTCTGAAAAGTGATTTAGTCCTCATCCAAACACTTCCTTAAGCCTGGACTGTCATCTGAACATCCGGACTACCATGAACCTGGTAGTCAGTCATCCGGAATGTTGCGCTTGGTTTGTATCTGGTGAGATCCGGAAGGCCGAGAACAAAGCGAGGCTCTAGCTCGTCTCACTCGGTAACAAGGAACAGACATGATAGCATCTGCCAAGACGACGTCACTGATAACACCCGCGTGCACAACAAATCACAGATGACTTTGCAGAGTAGATGACTGAGCAGGACTTAAGGACAACGGAGGTGGTAAGAACAACACTTATTGCACCTGAGGCCACACGATGCACTGAAGCATCTGGGATCCGCGTGGCAAAAGGTATTCAGACGTTCCCCACTACACCGTCAGCAGGGTGAACCATGGAAGAGCTGGCGGTAGTAAGAATGCCCGCCCTCAGATCGGGACAAACGAACTTGCTTCCAAAGAAGAGTCTAACCTGGTGGAGCATCATGGACCAGGGAAACCTGTGCCACAGACTCGACATTGGAATCCTAGAAGCCAGATCGCTCAGCTGCCTAGAAACACAGGCACGGGCCAAAAAAGCCAAGCAAGCCAGGCAAGCTGCAAAGAAGTCCATCGCCACTCCCTCAGGAGCTCAATGAACAGCTTGAGCACAGCATCTCCCACAGTAGCAGTAGACCACAACGTAACAGCCACGGTGCCCGATAAGGAGTCTAGACCCCTATACAAGTGTCCAGCAAAGATCTGCATAGGACATGGCCGGACACCGTTAAAATTTAGGTGAGCCTAGTGATCCGCTGCCGCAAGCAAGACAGGCACCAATATATGGATACACTAATACTAATACATACTAATACAATACTAATACATACAACTTAGGTACTAATACATGGAGCCGTTACACGTTAGGGGCCATCGAATACAAGGCAGCATTAATCATTTCAGACACACAAAAAAGAAAAACTGAAAAGACGTCTTCTCAGTCTGCATTACTGTGACGAAACTGAGAAAATATTGAAGGCCAACGATGCACACTGCAACCTGTCCCCCTACAAATGTTGCAATTCGATCGTATGCGTTACACAAGGCCAAAAATTGTCGCACTAGAAAATAGAAACTGCTTGCGAAAGTGACGTACTGTCCCGTTTTCTGTTTTGGGTCCTCTGGTAGGTTAAGAGACGACACTTTACATTGACCGTTTTCTTGACGTTGGGAAACCTTGGGAGGACTAGTTGCACACAACACCAACTGGACCACGTGATGAGAGTAAAAGTACCTGACCCAGGTCAACTCAACTTTCATGGAGTTTGGAAGTCACCATCTGGTATCACAACGCAAGTTTTACGAAATACACGCATATGAAAACACAATTATATGATATATCTATAAGAAAATGTTTGATTTCTGGTGGATTTTTCTTAGTACTGTGATGATCACAGATCCTCAACCTCCTGGCCTCACCTTTGTCAGATTCTGGTTCTAACCTCCGGTGGGCGCTGGCGGGAAGCCTGAACTCCGCAAAACTTAGCAAGCGGTAGCTTTGGGGACGACTACAGACATCCACCTACAACCCCCCAACCCCCCCTTTCCCAGATATTTCAAGAAATTTGTGTCATGGATAAAAATAAAGAACCTTTTTGCTAACATACATCACTGTCTAGGATATTATACATTAATATGAAAGATGTGTAGTAACAATACTATGTCCATAAGAGACATTGTCTTATAAAGAAAAGGAAACCTTTATAACTTGTTGGTATGTTCTAATCTCACCACAATTGAACTTCCAGGTAAATAAGACTTGAGTATATTCTCAAGAGTGACTCACGTGGTGTAGTTCTTCTGCTGCTCCATCTTCTCCTTGAACTCCTTGGGTGTTACAGTTCCATCCTTGTTCATGTCCAGCTCCTGTCACGACGAGACAGGTGGTCACGTTCATGTTATGACACGAGACAGATGGAGACGGTGATGGTGTGACACACAAGAACACTACTGGTGTATGGTGTGTGTCAGTATAGTGATTCTTTGGGAAATTAACTATCAATATATACATATACATGTTAAACGAACCTTCAATAAATAATTATTTAGTTTCTTGTGGGAGAACACGTTGACAGGGGCCCTGTACTAGGCGCTGGCTAAACTATACCTCATGGAAAAGGAGAACCAGGTATCTGAGACTCACTTTCATCGACCGGAAGACAGGACCAAAATCTGTCTCCCTCTACAAGACTGAGGAAATAAGTAAGTAATTATCAAAAAAATGCGCCAAGCCAGGTGGACTATGTAGCACTATCAAATGTGCGGGATATTCAAAAGGCGCTAATTATCACTAAGGATGCCAATACTAGACTAAAAACGCATAAGGCGAATGATATCAAAAGTATCTGATTCACCAAGCATTCTATCGAGGGACAAGTGACCGCGGGGAACGGTCGGGAAGCAAGATACACGCACGTCCTGGAAGTCAGGACATTCAACAAGAATATGCACGACCGGTCAATAAGGAGCAGGGCAGCGAGCCAATAAGTGCCCGCAAGGTAAACATGTATGGCCAATACGTAACCTCGCCAGAGCCGTTTCCCACCACCGGTTACGGTGGTAGTAGGAAGGCCATGAGGACATACTACTCATAAGAGCAGTTTGTTACCAGTAACAGAAGACCAACGACCCTGCCAACGGGCAAGGATGGAGGAATGAATAATTGGGTAGAAGTCGGAATAAGGAATGCCTTTATGGGAGATGGCACAAGTGCGGAAAGCATCCTTAGCGGCAGCGTCCGCACGCTCATTTAAGGACACACCAATATGACTGGGAATCCAGCAAAACTCCACTACCATAAATCTATTGGAGATAAGAAACAGCCAAAGTTGAATCTTGACTACCACAGGATGAACTGGAATAATGGACTCCAGAGTCATGAGGGCACTGCGAGAGTCAACTACAGCAACAAAGGAAGCAGGGAACAGGAGAGTTAAAGGTCAAAGTACGACATAGGCGAGAGTGAGGGTGTTGTAGAGACTGCGCAAGGTAGCAAAGACAGTAGCTATCACGGCGATCCTGAAGACAGGATGCCGATTTCAACATACAGGCTTAGGGTAGGAGTCGAACGAAAGGCACCAGAGCTTAGGTGTAACCAAGTATAGTGCAGGGTATCACGAAGGCCAAGAGTAGGAGAGGCCGACGAGTAATGAGGACAACCACAATCGAGTTTAGACAGCATGAGAGAGGAGTGCAAAGAGAGGAGCATATGCCTATCTGTTCCACAGGAAGCATGGGACAAGACGTTAAGTTAAGGGCCTTAAAGCATTCAATAGAGAGGTAAATGATATACGGCGACCAAGACAAACGAGTGTCAAAGATTAACATCAAAATCTTAGCAGGATCTTTGTACACAAGGGGATTACCATGACGTGACAAAAAGGGATGAAGAACGACCTGCTTCCACATAAAAGTTATAGCACAAGTTTTAGTTGTAGAGAATTTGATTGGTGGCCCAGGACGACATGGTATCAATCGCAAGTTGAAACCTCTGTTAGAGGAAAGGCGGGTCATCATCTCGACAGCAAAGGGTAAGATCATCAACATAGAGAGCTGAGAAAACGTCAGAGGGAAGGAAGAAATGAATACCATTGAGGGCTGAGGGCCATTAAGACCACAGAGAGAGAGCTGAGAAAATGTCAGAGGGAAGTGAGGAAAGAAGACCTTTGAGGGCAGCTAGAAAAGGAGTGGGGCTCAGAACGCTACCTTGGGGTGCACCTTCGTATTACTGAAAAGTAGGGGGACAAAGGGAATATCAGTGCGAATCAAGAGAGCAGTAGAGTTATGGGCCCCAGCAAAAGCTGGAGGGGTGGGAGGGGGGGGGGAGAAAAAAGAATAACCCACGAAAGTGACCAGGACGAGCACCAAGCACCGGCTCTTGTTTGTTTGTTTTTTCAAGTTGCAAATCAACTGGTTAGCATCTCCGCGATGAGAAGCGTTTTAGAATTAATGAATTAATTCCTGGACACTCACACACAAAGCTGTGAAAACTGTGTGATCAGAAGTTGGAGTTCATGGAAGTTGACATAAAATCCACGAATATTCCATTGAAGAATAGACATTATCAAAAACAGAGAAAAGAAACAGAGTACAAGGGAGAAACAAAGGCAAAGAAGAATAAGTATACTTAGTAAGATCAGAATAGGGATCAGTGAAATCGGAGTTACAACAGGTAACTCTAGCAAAGCCGATGGAGTCAAAGGAGCAGGAGGATGGACCAGAGGAAGACACAGTCTGGTGTGGGAGGAAGCATTGGAGAGGGGCGGTCAAGAAAATCAGGGGGAGGAAGGAGAAAAACGGGAGTGCTCTTCATCAGGAGGCAGCATCCGAGAGAGAATCAAGGACCAAAGGAACCTCAATAGGGGACAGGTGACTCTGCCACTAAAATTGAATGGGATGCAGGGATAGAGTCGGAGTCAGAAGCTGAATAATAGAGCGAAGCATTCTTACTTGCCGGGAAGGAAGAAGGGCAGGAGCCAGGTGTACCAGCAATAATATACTGCCGACTGCCTCTACAGTCTCAACAGGAGAAGGAGAACAGGAGCGGTCAACATGAAGATTTAAGAGGAGGATGGACAACGGCCTGAACAGACAGGTGTGAGAAGGTCCAAAAGACAGAGAGGAGGGCCGAGAAAGAGTGGGGCTAGAAAGGAAAGAGGGCACAGGAGACAAGGAAGACTGGGAAGGAAGGAATCACCAGACAGAAAACCAGGAGGAAGGTCCTCTGGCTAAAAATGCAAAGGAGCAGGTGAGGTGGTGGTGGAGGTGTCCGGACCCAAGGCATGGAAATAGGTTGCGAAACTGAGGAAGTGGGAGAGGGCGAGAAGCGGAACGCAACAAACAAGCATAAGACATATGATAAAAAGTAGGAAGATGGCGTACTTGGCATCTTGCCTCAGGAAAAGATAAATGGTCGCGATGTTTAAAATTGAGGATGGCTTCCTCAAATTTGTAGCGCACACATGCGCTGGAGAAGGTAGGGTGGCCGTCACTGCAATTGATGTAGTGAGCTTGGGAAGGAGAGCACTGTCTTAGAATGACCCGAGGCTCCACACAAGGAGCATAGAGACACCTTACCTGTGCATTTGAAGGGACCATGCCCAAATCTCCAGCACCTATTGCAAAGGCATGGAGAGGGGATGTACTCCTGAATGGAGTATCTGACCCCAGCAAGAATTACGGAAGATGGAAGGGACCTTCTATCAAAAGTGATCTTCATTACACAAAGAGGCTGACGACGACGACGACAACGAGGGGGTCGAGTGAACGTATCAATCTGGAGGATAGAATGGCCTTGGGCCTCAAGGATATTTTTAATATCCTCATAGCAGTCTTTCAGGTCCCTATCGCCAGTTGCAACATAGTGCGGGAGAGTAACTGTACCAATGTTGGGATTTAACCGAGCATTTTTGGAGATCTGAACAGGGGTCTTCCCAATACAGGACAATGAGGCCAAGCAGTCAGCCGCTTCCAGAGCAAGACAGAGGAAGCTTGGCGTTAGAGATCCACACAAAAGCAAGAAAACCTCCACCAGAACGCATAGGCCCAACAAGCCACTCTCAGAAGGAATTAGAGGCCTCGAAGGTAACAATGAGGACGAGCGTTTCAACGATGCAAACATGAAAGGTTAGTTTCTAGCGGGGCCCTCTGGAGCACCCTGTTCCCGCCGTTTCCTTCTTCCCTGCGGGATTCACTTCGAGCGACTCCCGAGTCTGGCCTCAGGTACTTGTTCCAGCCACAACATGATTGATATGTTTATGATCGTTTGGAATGATACCTTCAGGTCCATTTCCTTCCCTTCTAGCTTGTTTTGTTTTGCTAATGTTGTCTGGTGGGGATTTTCTTTGCTGGCGGTAGATCTCTGGTCCCCATGATGGTGTCATCAGGTAAAGCGAGCCAGACTACGGACCTTACTTGCGGTAGACTAGGGACTGAGGTCTGGTGCTGGTCACAAAGGGATGGCTTACCTACCGCTTAACACAAAGAACCTACTGAAGGGCACACCTCAAAAGGTGTTGTCATTACATTCAATGCTTGAATTGTCAATATAAAAACATTACATGATGACAACAGATATATTGTGAGAACAAAACAAAACTATAACATTGAGCTACGCCAAAAGCAGTTTCACTCAATTAATAAAATCATAAGCAAAAAATATAAACTGCCAATTTGATGTGGTGTAATGGAATATCAAAATATGTTGTATTATCAGATATACAATTGATACTATTGCCACACAATAAATAAAACCAATATACTATAAACAACAGAAAGCTGCTATAAACAATATTAATATTTCTGCCATCTACTCAAAACATACAATCTAATAAACATAATACTAATTATTTCCTTTCACATTCCCCCCAAAAATCATGCAAATTGAATGCTTGGATGATGTAAAAAATAAATAAAATCCACAAAAAGTTTAGTAACAGTCATGCGGGAGATGAGCACACAGTAGCAGGAGGAGGAGGAGGTGGTGGGTGTGTGAGGCAGTGTGAGGCGTCCCTGGGAGCCTCACACACCCTCACACACTGCCCACGCCTCATCACGCGAGGAAATAACGAACGCAAAGAGCGGTCCTTCCCTCACTCTTAACACTGCAACAACCGTATTTTTACTTGAAAACTGACAATTGTATCGTTGGGTTCGTAGCAGCTGGAGTGAAAGTTTCCTCAGAAGCTGTTGAGCGGCATGCTTGAGCTGCTGGCTACTTTGCTTCATGATGCTCACCATGAAGCAAATGATTCATCATTTGCGTCTGATGAATCATCATCAGAAACAAATGATGAAGCTTCGTGAATCGTTACGTAAGCAGTAGGTGTTTGCTGAGTGGTTGATGAATGTTGTGCATGTTTCGTGAGCAACACATATTTCATTGGCAGGTGATAGATGGTGCGCGTGTGTAACCCGTCCTTGCAAATTCGTATAGTCAATATTGAATTATTAAATAAGTGCATAGGTGACATACTTAACATAATAGTTTCCCTTGAAAATCTTCATAGAAAACACCAACCTTACCTAACCTACTTAGTATGTTAAGATAAGCATCTTATTGCTTCGTAATTACAATTATTACCTAACCTATACCTATAATAGGTTAAGGAACAATTGTAATTACGAAGCTATAAGATGCTTATCTTAACATACTAAGTAGATTAGGTAAGGTCGGTGTTTTCTATGAAGCTTTTCAAGGGAAACTATTATGTTTAGTATGTCACCTATGCAGGTAACTAATAAGTCAATATTGACTATACGAATTTGCGAGGACGGGTTGGCGTGTGTACTGTTCACTCAGGGGTTGGTGCACGTGTGTACTGTTCACTCAGGGGTTGGTGCACGTGTGTACTGTTCACTCAGGGGTTGGTGCACGTGTGTACTGTTCACTCAGGGGTTGGTGCACGTGTGTACTGTTCACTCAGGGGTTGGTGCACGTGTGTACTGTTCACTCAGGGGTTGGTGCACGTTTGTACTGTTCACTCAGGGGTTGGTGCACGTGTGTACTGTTCACTCAGGATTTTGGTGCACGTGTGTACTGTTCAATCAGGGGTTGGTGCACGTGTGTACTGTTCACTCAGTGGTTGGTGCACGTGTGTACTGTTCACTCAGTGGTTGGTGCACGTATGTACTGTTCACTCAGGGGTTGGTGCACGTGTGCACTGTTCACTCAGGGGTTGGTGCACGTGTGTACTGTTCACTCAGTGATTGGTGCACGTGTGTACTGTTCGCTCGGGTTGGTGCACGTGTGTACTGTTCACTCAGGTGTTGGTGCACGTGTGTACTGTTCACTCAGGGGTTGATGCACGTGTGTACTGTTCACTCAGGGGTTGGTGCACGTGTGTACTGTTCACTCAGGGGTTGGTGCACGTGTGTACTGTTCACTCAGGGGTTGGTGCACGTGTGTACTGTTCACTCGGGTTGGTGCACGTGTGTACTGTTCACTCAGGTGTTGGTGCGCATGTGTACTGTTCACTCAGTGGTTGGTGCACGTGTGTACTGTTCACTCAGTGGTTGGTGCACGTATGTACTGTTCACTCAGGGGTTGGTGCACGTGTGCACTGTTCACTCAGGGGTTGGTGCACGTGTGTACTGTTCACTCAGTGATTGGTGCACGTGTGTACTGTTCGCTCGGGTTGGTGCACGTGTGTACTGTTTACTCAGGTGTTGGTGCGCGTGTGTACTGTTCACTCAGGGGTTGATGCACGTGTGTACTGTTCACTCAGGGGTTGGTGCACGTGTGTACTGTTCACTCAGGGGTTGGTGCACGTGTGTACTGTTCACTCAGGGGTTGGTGCACGTGTGTACTGTTCACTCGGGTTGGTGCACGTGTGTACTGTTCACTCAGGTGTTGGTGCGCATGTGTACTGTTCACTCAGGGGTTGGTGCGCGTGTATACTGTTCACTCAGGGGTTGGTGCACGTGTATACTGTTCACTCAGGGGTTGGTGCACGTGTATACTGTTCACTCAGGGGTTGGTGCTTGTGTATACTGTTCACTCAGGGGTTGGTGCACGTGTATACTGTTCACTCAGGGGTTGGTGCACGTGTATACTGTTCACTCAGTAGTTGGTGCACGTGTATACTGTTCACTCAGGGGTTGGTGCTCGTGTATACTGTTCACTCAGTGGTTGGTGCTCGTGTATACTGTTCACTCAGTGGTTGGTGCACGTGTATACTGTTCACTCAGGGGTTGGTGCACGTGTATACTGTTCACTCAGGGGTTGGTGCACGTGTATACTGTTCACTCAGGGGTTGGTGCTCGTGTATACTGTTCACTCAGTGGTTGGTGCTCGTGTATACTGTTCACTCAGTGGTTGGTGCTCGTGTATACTGTTCACTCAGTGGTTGGTGCACGTGTATACTGTTCACTCAGGGGTTGGTGCTCGTGTATACTGTTCACTCAGTGGTTGGTGCACGTGTATACTGTTCACTCAGTGGTTGGTGCTCGTGTATACTGTTCACTCAGTGGTTGGTGCACGTGTATACTGTTCACTCAGGGGTTGGTGCACGTGTATACTGTTCACTCAGGGGTTGATGTGTATACTTTATGACCAATATATGGATAGTGTGCATGATTCCTAAATATTTAGGTTGACAGAATTCATGTTTCGTGAGCAATGGTGTGCAATGTTTTCTGAGTAGTTGTTAGATGATGTGCATGTTTCCTGAGCAGCTCAGGGACGCTCTTCTCACACAATACATCTCACAAATAATTCTAAACACACTTACTGGTATTGATATATGGGGCTTAACCACAACAAACTACCTAAAGCCAATTATCACCCGACTAATATCAGCAGTTAAGCCAACAACCAATTCTGTCTTCAAACACCATAGAGCTCTGTTCAAATTCTTAAGTATGCTGACCACACAAATACTTAATACGTTTTCTAATGAGCTTGACACTTATAAATCTATATATAATACCCCGATACTAATACCGAGTTAAAAGTTGTCTAGATGGATGTAACAGAATCAACGAACGTCACACAAGAAGTGCAATATGGAGCGCACCTTCCTGATGCTGTAAACACTTGCTCAACTAGCACTAGTACGCCTGCACTACACACCTTCCATATGTATCCACACAGGAAAAATTAAATTTAAATTTCAAGCGTTTCCTTGTCTTGAAGCGTTGAATTGTCATCTAATTTTTCCTATGGGTAAACTTATGCACAAATAACCACGTGTTTTGTGATTATTCTTGAACTACATTCCTTATGCAAAGAACATTATCGTTTAGTAGTTGTTACGCATGCTTCCTGAGTGTGTAGTAGTTGGTGTGCACGTTGGTGAGTGTGTACCAGTTGGTGTGCATGTTGGTGAGTGTGTACCAGTTGGTGTGCACGTTGGTGAGTGTGTAGTAGTTGGTGTGCACGTTGGTGAGTGTGTAGTAGTTGGTGTGCACGTTGGTGAGTGTGTACCAGTTGGTGTGCACGTTGGTGAGTGTGTACCAGTTGGTGTGCACGTTGGTGAGTGTGTAGTAGTTGGTGTGCACGTTGGTGAGTGTGTAGTAGTTGGTGTGCACGTTGGTGAGTGTGTAGTAGTTGGTGTGCACGTTGGTGAGCGTGTAGTAGTTGGTGTGCACGTTGGTGAGCGTGTAGTAGTTGGTGTGCACGTTGGTGAGTGTGTAGTAGTTGGTGTGCACGTTGGTGAGCGTGTAGTTGTAGTAGTTGGTGTGCACGTTGGTGAGTGTGTAGTAGTTGGTGTGCACGTTGGTGAGTGTGCAGTAGTTGGTGTGCACGTTGGTGAGTGTGTAGTAGTTGGTGTGCACGTTGGTGAGTGTGTAGTAGTTGGTGTGCACGTTGGTGAGTGTGCAGCAGTTGGTGTGCACGTTGGTGAGTGTGCAGTAGTTGGTGTGCACGTTGGTGAGTGTGTGTAGTAGTTGGTGTGCACGTTGGTGAGTGTGCAGCAGTTGGTGTGCACGTTGGTGAGTGTGTGAAGTAGTGGTGTGCACGTTGGTGAGTGTGTAGTAGTTGGTGTGCACGTTGGTGAGTGTGTAGCAGTTGGTGTGCACGTTGGTGAGTGTGTAGTAGTTGGTGTGCACGTTGGTGATTGTGTAGTAGTTGGTGTGCACGTTGGTGAGTGTGTACCAGTTGGTGTGCACGTTGGTGAGTTGTAGTAGTTGGTGTGCACGTTGGGAGTGTGTAGTAGTTGGTGTGCACGTTGGTGAGTGTGTAGTAGTTGGTGTGCACGTTGGTGAGTGTGTACCAGTTGGTGTGCACGTTGTGAGTGTTGTAGTAGTTGGTGTGCACGTTGGTGAGTGTGTAGCAGTTGGTGTGCACGTTCGTGAGTGTCTACCAGTTGGTGTGCACGTTGGTGAGTGTGTAGTAGTGGTGTGCACGTTGGTGAGTGGTAGTAGTTGGTGTGCACGTTGGTGAGTGTGTGTAGCAGTTGGTGAGTGTGTAGCAGTTGGTGTGCACGTTGGTGAGTGTGTAGTAGTTGGTGTGCACGTTGGTGAGTGTGTAGTAGTTGGTGTGCACGTTGGTGAGTGTGTAGTAGTTGGTGTGCACGTTGGTGAGTGTGTAGCAGTTGGTGTGCACGTTGGTGAGTGTGTAGTAGTTGGTGTGCACGTTGGTGAGTGGAGTAGTAGTAGGTGGTGTGCACGTTGGTGAGTGTGTAGTAGTTGGTGTGCACGTTGGTGAGTGTGTAGTAGTTGGTGTGCACGTTGGTGAGTGTGTAGTAGTTGGTGTGCATGTTGGTGAGTGTGTAGTAGTTGGTGTGCACGTTGGTGAGTGTGTACCGTTGGTGTACACGTTGGTGAGTGTGTACCAGTTGGTGTGCACGTTGGTGAGTGTGTAGTAGTTGGTGTGCACGTTGGTGAGTGTGTAGCAGTTGGTGTGCACGTTGGTGAGTGTGTAGTAGTTGGCGTGCATGTTGGTGAGTGTGTACCAGTTGGTGTGCACGTTGGTGAGTGTGTACCAGTTGGTGTGCACGTTGGTGAGTGTGTAGTAGTAGTTGGTGTGCACATGGTGAGTGTGTACCAGTTGGTGTGCACGTTGGTGAGTGTTGTAGTTTGGTGTGCACGTTGGTGAGTGTGTAGCAGTTGGTGTGCACGTTGGTGAGTGTGTAGTAGTTTGTAGTGTTGGGGTGACGTTGGTGAGTGTTGTACCAGTTGGTGTGCACGTTGGTGAGTGTGTGTGTAGTAGATGGTGTGCACGTTGGGTGAGTGTGTAGTAGTTGGTGTGCACATTGGTGAGTGTGTACCAGTTGGTGTGCACGTGGTGAGTGTGTAGCAGTTGGTGTGCACGTTGGTGAGTGTGTACCAGTTGGTGTGCACGTTGGTGAGTGTGTACCAGTTGGTGTGCACGTTGGTGAGTGTGTAGCAGTTGGTGTGCACGTTGGTGAGTGTGTAGTAGTTGGTGTGCACGTTGGTGAGTGTGTAGTAGTTGGTGTGCACGTTGGTGAGTGTGTACCAGTTGGTGTGCACGTTGGTGAGTGTGTACAGTTGGTGGTGTGCACGTTGGTGAGTGTGTAGTAGTTGGTGCACGTTGGTGAGTGTGTACCAGTTGGTGTGCACGTTGGTGAGTGTGTAGTAGTTGGTGTGCACGTTGGTGAGTGTGTAGTAGTTGGTGTGCACGTTGGTGAGTGTGTACCAGTTGGTGTGCACGTTGGTGAGTGTGTACCAGTTGGTGTGCACGTTGGTGAGTGTGTACCAGTTGGTGTGCACGTTGGTGAGTGTGTAGTAGTTGGTGTGCACGTTGGTGAGTGTGTAGCAGTTGGTGTGCACGTTGGTGAGTGTGTAGTAGTTGGTGTGCACGTTGGTGAGTGTGTAGTAGTTGGTGTGCACGTTGGTGAGTGTGTAGAGTTGGTGTGCACGTTGGTGAGTGTGTAGTAGTTGGTGTGCACGTTGGTGAGTGTGTACCAGTGGTGTGCACGTTGGTGAGTGTGTACCAGTTGGTGTGCACGTTGGTGAGTGTGTAGTAGTTGGTGTGCACGTTGGTGAGTGTGTAGCAGTTGGTGTGCACGTTGGTGAGTGTGTAGTAGTTGGTGTGCACGTTGGTGAGTGTGTAGTGTTGGTGTGCACGTGGTGAGTGTAGTGTGTAGTAGTGGTGTGCACGGTGGTGAGTGTGTGTAGTAGTTGGTGTGCACGTTGGTGAGTGTGTACCAGTTGGTGTGCACGTTGGTGAGTGTGTACCAGTTGGTGTGCACGTTGGTGAGTGTGTAGTAGTTGGTGTGCACGTTGGTGAGTGTGTAGCAGTTGGGTGCACGTTGGTGAGTGTGTAGTAGTTGGTGTGCACGTTGGTGAGTGTGTAGTAGTTGGTGTGCACGTTGGTGAGTGTGTACCAGTTGGTGTGCACGTTGGTGAGTGTGTACCAGTTGGTGTGCACGTTGGTGAGTGTGTAGTAGTTGGTGTGCACGTTGGTGAGTGTGTACCAGTTGGTGTGCACGTTGGTGAGTGTGTACCAGTTGGTGTGCACGTTGGTGAGTGTGTAGTAGTTGGTGTGCACGTTGGTGAGTGTGTAGAGTTGGTGTGCACGTTGGTGAGTGTGTACCAGTTGGTGTGCACGTTGGTGAGTGTGTAGTAGTTGGTGTGCACGTTGGTGAGTGTGTAGTAGTTGGTGTGCACGTTGGTGAGTGTGTGTACAGTTGGGTGTGCACGTTGGTGAGTGTGTAGTAGTTGGTGTGCACGTTGGTGAGTGTGTACCAGTTGGTGTGCACGTTGGTGAGTGTGTAGTAGTTGGTGTGCACGTTGGTGAGTGTGTACCAGTTGGTGTGCACGTTGGTGAGTGTGTAGTAGTTGGTGTGCACGTTGGTGAGTGTGTACCAGTTGGTGTGCACGTTGGTGAGTGTGTACCAGTTGGTGTGCACGTTGGTGAGTGTGTAGTAGTTGGTGTGCACGTTGGTGAGTGTGTAGTAGTTGGTGTGCACGTTGGTGAGTGTGTACCAGTTGGTGTGCACGTTGGTGAGTGTGTACCAGTTGGTGTGCACGTTGGTGAGTGTGTAGTAGTTGGTGTGCACGTTGGTGAGTGTGTAGTAGTTGGTGTGCACGTTGGTGAGTGTGTACCAGTTGGTGTGCACGTTGGTGTGGTGAGTGTGTAGTAGTTGGTGTGCACGTTGGTGAGTGTGTACCAGTTGGTGTGCACGTTGGTGAGTGTGTACCAGTTGGTGTGCACGTTGGTGAGTGTGTAGTAGTTGGTGTGCACGTTGGTGAGTGTGTATGTTGTTGTGAGTGTGTAGTGGGGTGTGCACGTTGGTGAGTGTGTAGCAGTTGGTGTGCACGTTGGTGAGTGTGTAGCAGTTGGTGTGCACTTTGTGCATTGGTGAGTGTGTAGCAGTTGGTGTGCACGTTGGTGAGTGTGTAGTAGTTGGTGTGCACGTTGGTGAGTGTGTACCAGTTGGTGTGCACGTTGGTGAGTGAGTGTAGTAGTTGGTGTGCACGTTGGTGAGTGTGTAGTAGTTGGTGTGCACGTTGGTGAGTGTGTACCAGTTGGTGTGCACGTTGGTGAGTGTGTACCAGTTGGTGTGCACGTTGGTGAGTGTGTAGCAGTTGGTGTGCACGTTGGTGAGTGTGTAGCAGTTGGTGTGCACGTTGGTGAGTGTGTAGTAGTTGGTGTGCACGTTGGTGAGTGTGTAGCAGTTGGTGTGCACGTTGGTGAGTGTGTAGTAGTTGGTGTGCACGTGGTGTGTGTGTGTAGTAGTTGGTGTGCAGTTGGTGAGTGTGTAGTAGTTGGTGTGCACGTTGGTGAGTGTGTACCAGTTGGTGTGCACGTTGGTGAGTGTGTAGTAGTTGGTGTGCACGTTGGTGAGTGTGTAGTAGTTGGTGTGCACGTTGGTGAGTGTGTACAGTGGTGTGCACGTTGGTGAGTGTGTAGTAGTTGGTGTGCACGTTGGTGAGTGTGTACCAGTTGGTGTGCACGTTGGTGAGTGTGTAGTAGTTGGTGTGCACGTTGGTGAGTGTGTACCAGTTGGTGTGCACGTTGGTGAGTGTGTAGCAGTTGGTGTGCACGTTGGTGAGTGTGTAGTAGTTGGTGTGCACGTTGGTGAGTGTGTAGTAGTTGTGTGTGCACGTTGGTGAGTGTGTAGCAGTTGGTGTGCACGTTGGTGAGTGTGTAGTAGTTGGTGTGCACGTTGGTGAGTGTGTACCAGTTGGTGTGCACGTTGGTGAGTGTGTACCAGTTGGTGTGCACGTTGGTGAGTGTGTAGCCAGTTGGTGTGCACGTTGGTGAGTGTGTAGTAGTTGGTGTGCACGTTGGTGGTGAGTGGTAGCAGTTGGTGTGCACGTTGGTGAGTGTGTAGCAGTTGGTGTGCACGTTGGTGAGTGTGTAGTAGTTGGTGTGCACGTTGGTGAGTGTGTACCAGTTGGTGTGCACGTGGTGAGTGTGTAGTAGTTGGTGTGCACGTTGGTGAGTGTGTACCAGTTGGTGTGCACGTTGGTGAGTGTGTACCAGTTGGTGTGCACGTTGGTGAGTGTGTAGTATTGGTGTGCACGTTGGTGAGTGTGTAG
>WNGS01001788.1:71863-85549 GCA_020271785.1 Procambarus virginalis
ACACACACCACACAACACACACACCACACCCCACACAAACACAACACACACACACCACACACACACACACACAAGTGCCTTAGACAGGAGGCACTGAATTACAGGCCAGTGTCCCTAACCTGCATACCATGCAAGCTGATGGAGAAGATTGTGCGAAGAAAGAAAGCTAGTGGAGCCCTGGAGCGAAAGAACTTTGTAACACAGCACCAACATGGATTCAGGGATGGCAGGTCCTGCCTCACAGGGTTACTTGAATTCTACGACCAGGCAACAAAAATAAGGCAAGAAAGAGAAGGGTGGGCAGACTGCATATTTTTGGATTGTCAGAAAGCCTTTGATACAGTGCCACACAAGAGGCTAGTGAAAAAGCTCGAGATGCAGGCTGGAGTGAAAGGGAAGGTACTCCGTTGGATACAGGAGTACCTAAGCAACAGGAGACAAAGAGTCAGTGAGGGTGAGGGTGAGGTCTCAGATTGGCGAGACGTTACAAGTGGAGTCCCGCAGGGGTCAGTCCTTGGACCTATACTGTTTCTGATATATGTAAATGATCTCCCAGAGGGTATAGAATCGTTTCTCTCAATGTTTGCCGATGATGCAAAAATTATGAGGAGGATTGAAACTGAGGACGATAGTAGGAGGCTACAAGACGACCTAGACAGACTGAGTGAATGGTCCAACAAATGGCTGTTGAAGTTCAACCGAGTAAATGCAAAGTAATGAAACTAGGCAGTGGAAACAGGAGGCCAGACACAGGATACAGAATAGGAGATGAAGTACTTAATGAAACGGACAGAGAGAAAGATCTAGGAGTTGATATCACACCAAACCTGTCTCCTGAGCCCACATAAAAAGGATAACATCTGCGGCATATGCGAGGCTGGCTAACATCAGAACAGCGTTCAGGAACCTGTGTAAGGAATCATTCAGAATCTTGTACACCACATGTAAGACCAATCCTGGAGTATGCAGCCCCAGCATGGAGCCCGTACCTTGTCAAGCACAAGACGAAGCTGGAAAAAGTCCAAAGGTATGCCACTAGACTAGTCCCAGAACTAAGAGGCATGAGTTACGAGGAAAGGCTGCGGGAAATGCACCTTACGACACTGGAAGACAGAAGAGTAAGGGATAGATATGATCACAACCTACAAAATCCTCAGAGGAATCGACCGGGTAGACAAGGACAAACTATTCAACACTGGGGGGACGCGAACAAGGGGACACAGGTGGAAACTGAGTACCCACATGAGCCACAGAGACGTTAGAAGGAACTTTTTCAGTGTCAGAGTAGTTAACGGATGGAATGCATTAGGCAGTGATGTGGTGGAGGCTGACTCCATACACAGTTTCAAGGGTAGATATGATAGAGCCCAGTAGGCTCAGGAATCTGTACACCAGTTGATTGACAGTTGAGAGGCGGGACCAAAGAGCCAAAGCTCAACCCCCGCAAGCACAAATAGGTGAGTACAAATAGGTGAGTACACACACACATACAACACACAAACACACACCACACACACAACACACACAACACACACACACACACCCACACACACACAACAAAACACACACACACATACTCGCAAATACAAATAAGTGAGCACATTTATGTGATTGCACGCTGCCTCCAATTGTTTCAAATTAATAAGATAATTGCACACATTTATAATTGAAAATATCATAATTCCTTTTGGAGTCACTCTGCTCTAAGTGACTCTTGTTCACTCTTTCATTTACTGTTATAATTCTGCCTAAATTCACAATTAGAACATGGCAATATTTTTCAATTATTGTAATTTGTATCTAGCTTTCTGTGTCTGTGTTTAAAAGGATCTTGACTCTCACTCTCTTTTTGCATCATTCTTGTACCTTATTCTCTAACTTTCGTATCAATCAACAGTCAGATTCACTAACTTCTAACATCCCGTGCATTAAAGATATAAATAATTTGAAAGAAAGGTTGTCAATAATCTGTTGTAACGCGAAATATCACCCATTGTTTGGTGAAGAGTATCATAAGATTATTCACAAGAGTACAATAATAGACTACCAACTATGATCACAAGAATATTAAACTACAACACATTTACATCACTAGGAAAGAGTAGACACCCAGCAAGGACAACCATGCTTAAAGCTGACAACAAAACTATCTACGAACTAGGAAGGTGGGACTGCCTGCCCAGCACCTGGCTGCAGCAAGGGAGCCAAGTACACTACAGCAAGAGACTGGCACATCTTCGCGGTACCAACACACAGCCGCTCGGCTACCTACTTGACAGCAGCGATAGCTTGCTCCGGGGTGATGTCGTCCTTGAGCTCAGCCAGAGCGTCCAGCACCGGCTTCATCTTATCGTCGTCGATGATATCCTCAGGTTTAGCCTCCAACGAAAGTCTGCAAAGATTTAGAGTTGTGTCGAATATTAAGAACACTGACTTACATCTTGGCTTGGCATAAATCAAGATTAACTTGGCCACCTCAGACAAAGTAAATACTTTTGTTTCCAAAGGTATTGCATTAGATGATAACGATAATAATGTCTTGAACGAATTACTGCTATTGCCATGCTAACCATTTTGAAGTTGAAGTTTCACTTTGTAATTTACTTTTCAAAAGTAACTTTGCTTCTCCCAAGCCATTTTGATAGCATCTGATTATCATCTCTTTCTTAACAAATCTGTTATGTTACCTCTGTAGGAAATTTTATTCACTATATCAACATTATTATCTAAGAAATGTATTATTTCTATTTCATATCAAAATCATTTAAAAAATCATATCAGATTCATAACATGCAACATGTGGATCCTACATGACAATGTCACTGTGATCATGTACACCATAGGGCCCATGGTGCCTACGTGACTTTGTGCATGATTTCTCAAGGATCTAGAAGCTTCGAGAACAATATCTTAATTAAAAAACTATTGGAACAATCAATCGATTTCCGGTAAGAATTAAGTCAAATCAATAGTACTATCAAGTACTACAAATAATCTATAAATTCTGTATCTAATTATATTATAATCACATCTTATCTCAATCATATGTCTAGACAGAAAAAATAATAAATAAATATAGATTGAAGGCTACCCTCCCCAAAGAGGGCAGAACTAGCCGGGACTTCAAGCGCCGACGACTGGAGCGCCCGGGGCAGAGAACGTATGTTTACAAACAGAGTGAACACGTGATGCGGTGCCTTGCGAACATTTTCAGTAAGGGACACCACACTAACTTGTCATTATCACCAGTGACAACTCTCTAGAACTGGGGGAGTACCTGGACTATATCTATACGGAAAAATTCCTAGTACTTTATCTAAATAATAGTGTAGAGCGGAGCACACCAAGTGACGCAGCCTCCACAATCAACTTTATCTTATCCTAGTGCAAATGCAACTAAGGCCATAATCAACTAGCAAAGCGACCAGAATATTAAACAGCAAAGCTGTGGCATAAAAATATAGTCTAAGCTCTACAAGAGAGGTTATCAGTCTGGCAACTTGTCAGACGGCACTGGCTCTCAGACTGTATAAACGAATAAAGTATATTGAGTGTTATTGTAGTGTGTTGATGTATGCTTGTGTAACCTTAATATAACCAATAAGTCTGTTTGTCGTTACAGAGTGGGGCAACGCCCCCATATTTCTGTAAGATTTTATTCATCTTTCACCCATTGAATTTTTTCAATTTATCTGGACACTCATTAATTACTAAACCTCAGTCATTGAAAGTCAAGCTCGACTGAAGCTTTTCATATAAATTGAATATTTATGTATATATAATTGATAATATACATTAAGTTAATAATTGCTTACTTAGTTATCTTTAATTTATCATAATGAATATAAATTCTTGTGCCTAGATACCAGCATTTGGACCAAATTTGAGGTCATTTAATTGCATATTTACATCTACAGTACAAATTGTTGTGTTTATTTGTATGTGAATATTGGCTGTTGTAATAATAGTGCTAGGTTGGACTATGCACATATTTAGATCCCTGATTTAAACAGAACCAGTGTTCAGTTATAGAACTGAGTTATTTTATCTTATCCTTGTATTAACAATGCAAGCTGACGGGTTGAATTGTCTGCACGTGGACAGTAGATCATCAATCAACTGCCCCTTACAGCCCACAGTCTGTCATTACGACCAGAGGAGCTGGGATTTACGACCCTAGCTAGGGACTTCAGTTATATTAATTTTGCATGCAGTAATTTTAATTTAGTACAGTACAAGTCCCAAGTAGTTCTTTTCATATATCAATCCCGGCAATTTTCCCACAACCTCATTAGCCTCTGCTAGTTTACTGCTAATGAATCTCTCAACTCTCGACAGCACAAACCCAGAAAAAATATAAATCCCTTATTCAAAAATTTAAAGATCTCGATCATTCTGACACATTCTATCTACGTTTTTGAATGTGGAGTCACATATGGCATATAACAGCATGTGTTAGATATAGTGCTGATATAACAGTACTTTTTTACATATAATTATTATATATTTGTACATAACGATAAATTACAACAAATCAAGTCAAGTCACATGAGCACATGGCCAGGTGTGGAGTGTGTTTATTAACGTAAACACCTCAGGTATAGACTACGTCTAGGTCACAGATACAACTGGGAGACTGGTGAACCCCGACAGAGAATGCATCTTCTGCCAAACTATCACAGAACAGGCACTACTTCACTATCTCCTGGAATGTGAAGCAACCAACGACCCTAGAAGAGCTTTCAGAGTCCTTGAAACTTGCAGTAACCAGCCTGAAGGCATCAACACTGCCACTCTTCTGGTCATAAAGTTGTCCAGCAGCTGAACATCCCCATAAATAGTGTCAAGCAGTATCCTCCCCAGCAGTAGCAGCCACATAGTAAGGACTGACAGTTCAAATGAGCACTCAGCACACAGTATATCCTTCACGACCAAAGCTCACATTCACTCCAAACACCAACCTCTTACGGGCTACTCATGCCCGTGCCACCTCTTGGGTGGCCTAATCTTTATCAATCAATCAATCTAGTATGGCATATAGTATTTGCGTTGTTGCTGAAACATCTTGATCAACACTGAATCATAATGTAAGACTGAAGAACATCATCAACGAGGTTTGTCTAAGTTTTTGTGCAATAAGCTTACATCCGTGAGAAGATGTGCAATGACTACGATGTCTGGTGAGGTGAGGACATCACACAGGTTCCAGCACATTGTATCTTAAGCATTTGTGTGCAAAATTTCTCACGCACAACATAAGAGCCACATGAAGATGGTGTCCAATTACCTCACAGGCTTCACTGTATATTCCTGCACCATGGTTTATGAGTACAACATTGACACAGTCATGTCACAAGTCCGTGACAGATGTGAGAGTCAATGATAACCACAAAACAAACCTCAGGCTCATCTCAAGAGTATATATAAATATTGACTTTATATATTATGTCCATATTTGTTTATACAACCACAAAATTCATGATAAATTTCATAAAATAATTTATTATAAATTTATGAATAAGGAATTGCAAAAGAACTAAATATAACAGTTATATGATAGATAATTCAACCAAAGAACAAAATCAATGCACAAATACAAGAATATTACCCCCAATAAACATCCCTGAACTATATAAATTTGACACAGCTTGTCGAGCCATTAAACCGTGTTGGT
Organism: Procambarus virginalis; assembly: GCA_020271785.1. Lineage (NCBI taxonomy): Eukaryota > Metazoa > Arthropoda > Malacostraca > Decapoda > Cambaridae > Procambarus > Procambarus virginalis. The sequence goes on from WNGS01001788.1 coordinate 77,538, forward strand.
TTTCATTCACACAAACGATCCCCATATATAGTAACATGTTCACAGCGAGGGTAAACTTGTCAGCGAAAGAATCAACATGACGCTACAATATACACTGTCACTTCCTGCAACTAACTAACATGAGCAAACTATTCACTTTCACCTCTCACAGGAAACAGGGTGAGCTCGAGAAGAAATACAGACGACTTGAGTGGAGCAAAAATAGTTCCGCTCGCCTAAATCCACTCACTTGATGAGCTCATCAACACCGGTACGCACTCGAGAAAGGTGTTTAAATAATCCACATTTTCTCTTTGAAAATAAAGTTACTGCATAGGAACAGAATTTAATTATTTGTAATACATCTGAGATTCATAAGCGTATGCACTCCTGTTAAATTATGAGTCAGATTGCCAACAGAATATCATTTCCAATCAAATGTCCAACCAGGCATATCATACATACAATAAACACTGTTTGTTTATTTATCGGAATTATTGCTTACTGTTCTCCTTCAGGCTTGGCTTCTGCAGCAGGAGGCGGCAGTTGATCAAGAGCAACGTCCGGTAACGCTGGTATTGCCAGACGCACGAATGGACCAGACTTCTCCTCCTTCTGCTCCGCCTTCATGAAAGTAGTGGACAATTATTATTACATGATTCCTACTCCACTAATACTAGTGTTCGTCCAATCCACATGCAAGATAAAAGCCCACTCAAGATAGTATTTATACTAGTAGTAAAGTGAAGTATTTCTGTTTTAGCTTAACCGTAAACACCGGCGAGGTGAGTGTATCTGAGGTACCACAACTCCCACACAACCAGCCTTACTGTAAACACCGGCGAGGTGAGTGTATCTGAGGTACCACAACTCCCACACAACAATATGGTACAATAACGCTTCGCGTACCTCAGAACATCTCAACTCTTTTAATATCGAAGCTTCTAGATAAGGTCAAAATGCTGAAAACTAAATTTAACTTAATAATAATTTACTTTATTGTTGTTTATTATGATAAAAAAGATATAACATAAGAAAAGATTGTTTTATAAGGTGTGGCGACCCAGACACAAGCATGGGGATCAGGACACCACACTTCAAACACGTCATAAATTTCATTGTAATAGGATGCGCTAGAGATATGGTCCACCCGGGCACCAACACCACACAACAAGTTGTCTCAGTGGGTCGCTCAGCGCAGCAGGAGTTATGTGTACAACTACTTCCTGATTCATCACAAAACTACAGTAAGACAAACTTAAAATTAATTCTTGGAATAATCAAAGTCCATGATTTGAGGCCCTCAAACCTGAAAACCACATGTGATAAGAATGGCAGCACTCTCCATGGCGGGTGTGTAGCAAGAACAGCAGATGATGCTGTACACAGTGATGGGTTGAGATGAGAGGAAGCCAGCAGGTGTTGAGGTAAGGCCTCTCCCTCACCCATCATCACCCCGTGTTCGGTGCAACACACCAATGTTTAGTGTGGCTGTACCGTGCTGACAACGGTCCATCATCACCCCATGTTTAGTGCAACACACCAATGTTTAGTGTGGCTGTACCGTGCTGACAACGGTCCATCATCACCCCATGTTCGGTGCAACACACCAATGTTTAGTGTGGCTGTACCGTGCTGACAACGGTCCATCATCACCCCATGTTCGGTGCAACACACCAATGTTTAGTGTGGCTGTACCGTGCTGACAACGGTCCATCATCACCCCATGTTTGGTGCAACACACCAATGTTTAGTGTGGCTGTACCGTGCTGACAACGGTCCATCATCACCCCATGTTCGGTGCAACACACCAATGTTTAGTGTGGCTGTACCGTGCTGACAACGGTCCATCATCACCCCATGTTCGGTGCAACACACCAATGTTTAGTGTGGCTGTACCGTGCTGACAACGGTCCATCATCACCCCATGTTTGGTGCAACACACCAATGTTTAGGGTGGCTGTACCGTGCTGACAACGGTCCATCATCACACCGTGAAGGCAGTGTGACTTCACCCCACCCTTACCTACCTTACCACATCTCACCCATGCCTACCTTACCTCACTCTTACCTACCACACCTCGCCCTTACCTACCTCATCTCAACCTTACCTACCACATCCCACCCTTATCTACTTTACCGCATCCTTTCGTACCTCACCCCATCCTTACCTACACGCCTGTCCTGTGTACCTTTATTAATATGAGCGTATGCATGTTTTACAGTTGATGAAGACCTTATAAGAGAGAGAAGATCTAAGCGTCAAGTGTGCTCGTGTGTCTGTGTTGCTCTACGTAATGTGAGAGGAGTGTGTGTGTGAGAGAGATCACAGGAGGGTACTCCTACCTGCTCGAGGGGCGGGCCTTGCATCAGCCTCATGGTGGCTCGCCACACCTTGCGGGAGACGTAGAACACACCAAAGGCGCTGTGGTACATTATCAGGAACAATAAGCGACAGAAACCCACGGCCAGTTCGGCTGGGGTCATCTGTTTGATCTCCTTGATTTTCCTCTTCACGTTAGATGGCGCTAATATGGAGAATGTCTCCAGCACCTGATCCTTCATACCTCCAATCTTGGCCTTAATCAGATCCATGCCCGTTCTGGAGATTAAACATTAAAGTCAGCCTAAGCATTAGTCTCTTAATGTGATAAGTCTTTAAAACATCATATATCACTAAAATATATATTTGGGAATTTGTAGCAGAATAGTAATTAAGTTTATTCGAGATACTGTCAAACGTTAACTCATAAAATCTTCAGCTAGTCTAAATATCTTAAAATTCAAAAGATTTTAATCTTAATTAATATATATTATAACTACAAGTGATTTATTAGATGAAGTAAGTAGAAGGTAAGTGAATATTCTCACTTTTCTTCCTCGTCTTCAGTGAGGTACTTGAGTGCATCAGCTTCGCACTTCTTGGCCATAGCATCGTCTTCCTCCTCCATGAGAGCGGCGGCGTGCTGCATCTCAAAGATAGCATCCTCACAGAAGTTGACGAAAGCTTCCAGCTTTTCCTTATCTCCCTCGGTCACGATGGCGTAGAAGAACCCTCGCTTGGACTCCTTAATCTGGGGCTTCTCCCACTGGTCGATGTTTTCCTCCTTGATCTCAAAATACACTCGCTCAATGCGCTTCGAACTACCCATGATTTCGATGCGTCCGAGTAGCGGTTCGAAGTAATTGAGAACTGAACCTGCCGTCTAAAATTACAGAGGTAATAAAATATGGAACTGTTTAGTTTTAGTTATTTATTTTCCTATCCTACGGAATTAAAATACAAAATTATGTGCAACAATTCCAAATTATTTTCAATTACGTAAAAAGTAATGCTGATAAAGTCTCTGAAACAAAAGATTCTGGTCATACTCGGTAAGCCTCTTTTCTACTAAACTTTGATAGATTCATGAAGAAGATTCCAACTTAAGTACCTAAGGCTTTAAAGATAATTAAAGCGTGTGAAATGGGCAACAAAATGTGCAAAACTAGTAAGACTGTACCTCTAAGAACCTGGCGAGGCGCGGGTCGTTGGGCATGTGCTCTGACAAGTTAGTGAGCAGCACTGCCAAGTTGAACCCGATCTCCTTGGCTGGGTTGTGGAAGCGTTCAGTGAATTCCAAATAGTCAATCTTGCCGTCATGGTTACAGTCACAACACATCAGTAAGAAATTAATCTCCTCCCTAAGAAATGGTTAAAAAAGAAAGTTGAATGTAATGAAATCGGTGTTGGTGGCAGCCTACTCAGCAGCTCCACAACTTGGAGGAGAGTAAGCCATGTGGAGCATAACAGGCGTCTGGGGACCCACAAACACCTTCAGAACAGCACCAGAATCTGATGCCATGAAAAAAAGGTGAGCCTTGGAATAAGATATCATCACAATACTGAAAAAATCCATCAGAAAGATAACAAATGCTCCAAAAAATCTACCGATTTAAAATTTCAACTTTGATGATAACAATAATTAGTGCAGCAAAATAACCGCCAAGATATACTGGCGCGCCACAAGGTAATAGACATTCTTGGCCAGCCTGCCGGCTCCTTTACCCCCCCCCCCCCCAACCCTTCCCTATACTCCGAGGGAAAGGTAGGCAACAGGCCAAAACGGTAAACTACTGGGTGGTCTACCGGAAAAAGCAGTTTCATTACATTCAATGGTAGATTTCTGAGTGTCCTCAGTAGTTACATAATGTTACCTCACAACACAAAAAACGTAACAGGCAAAGACAGCCAGGGCTTACCCATGGACGGAGGAGGTCGAAGTGACAGCCAAATGCAGAGGCACTCAGCGTGAGGCAAGACGTCTAAGCACCACACAAACACGGTGTGGCTGAGGCTCATGCAACAATTAAAGAGAGACCAACACATAGTTGAACCAACAAAAACCTAGAGATCAGGTATTAGCCAGAGATATATTGATGAAAAAAGCTGACAAAACTGCATACTTACGGGCATCATGAGAACGACGATAATCCTAGTTCTGGCCAAGTGAGACCAACCTCCAAATAACCTGGGAAAGACAAGCTTTAGAACAAAACACCTAGGAAACTGGAGTAAGAAACACGGCAGCACAGACCTGGTTGCACACAACTAACACTACATGCAGACGAGGAGTCACAATAACGTGGCTGAAGTATTGTAACACCTTTTGTGCACGTGTGGCCCGATTCTTTTACATTCATGGGGTAGGTAGCAACAGTAAAGCTCCCCCTCCCCCTTTTTCCGGGTAGTATATAGAGGTCCTGTAGAGACTTAGTGTCACAGAGTGCGGGACACCGGGATCGGGAGCGGGTCTGTGACGAACATCCACAGCCAGGGGAGAGGCAGTGTCCACCGGATGGAGAGACAGAGGTCTTAAGGTAATGTGTGTGATCTCTGAGATTTGTTCCATGTCTAAATTTCTTAAACCAGTGTTTTAACAGGCTCTAGCACAGGCTGTAACTCTAACAGGCCAGTGTTAGAGTAGGATTTATAGTGGTGGGTAGTATAATTTTGGTTTCAATAAACTCATGTTAAATTTCCCAGCTGTGTCAATTGTTGAATCCTCTTAGCCTTTTGGATATAGTGGCTGACAACCGTCCCATAATTAATGACAGTTATAGAAAGTACTCTCCAAGTCAAGCAATGTTTCTTGCCTCGTTGCTTGTTACAGTCTCAACGGTCAAGGCAGATGGTGGCAGCGTATTAATCCTGTGTAGCATTTCCTTGTTTAGCAGTGCACCTTTTGGTTCCGGTGTAACCATCATATGTCAGCTCATATTCCAGTGTTCAATAACAGTGTTACTAAGTGCAACTGGTAGGAAGTGTTACTCAGGATAAGTAGTAGTGTTTACATCATTAGTTTAGTGGCATTAGGTGTAGTGGCAAGGGTGGCATTTTACTCAGATGTTACATATATTTACTCGGGTGTTACAGTATGTTGACCACACCACACACTAGAAAATGAAGGGACGACGACGTTTCGGTCCATCCTGGACCATTCTCAAGTCAATTGTGAGAATGGTCCAGGACGGACCGAAATGTAGTCGTCCCTTCATTTTCTAGTGTGTGTATTGGTCAACTAACACTACACTGCAGAGACAGGATAAAAACTATGGTGCACATCCAGCCAAACTGTTGGTCACCAACGAGAGTCAGACTTTTCATTCTTAGCAAGAAACAGAGAGTGTTAAAGCCGAAGAAAGCGACAACCAGCATGGAGAGACCACACACCCCACTTCTCGAGAAGGGCAAGAAGCTCCTCAACCTCATAACTGAAAGCCAGAAATCAACAAAAAGACCGTTATTAAGAAATAAACACTGCACTGATGGCGACATCCAAAACAAAAAACAAGAAAGAAGATTCGATCCACTGACCATGAAGGCACCAGAGGAGTGTGAGTGGCCAGGAGTGAAAGAGCGCCACACCAAAAACCAACAAGAGTGTCTACACCAAGGCCGAGCAATACTGGGTGAAAATAATAGGAATCAAACGATGAACTAAAAAAGTCACGACAGAACAGACATCACTCATATAAAAAGGAGGTCTGCCACCTTTTTCCCATATTGGCTATCTTCAGGTTATCTTGAGATGATTTCCAGGCTTATCGTCTCTGCAGCCCGGTCCTGGACCCGGCCTCCTTTTTGTTACACACCCCCAGGAAGCAGCCCGTAGCAGCTGTCTAACTCCCAGGTACCTATTTACTGCTAGGTGAACAGGAGCATCAGTGTGAACCTCAGGACTACGAATCCCAAGTGCTGTCCACTCAGCTGTCTGGTCGCCTAAATAGATGGTGATAGACCAGGCCTAACACCTCAACACTTAAAGACTGACAGCGTCAAACCATCGAGATATATTTTGATTCGCTGACATAGGCGACACCACAGGAAAAGGAGGGATTTCAGACACCATGGTATTCTGACATCACAATGGCTAAACTGGTCAATACGGAAAGGAGCAGACGAACTGGAAGGTGGATGTACATCTAAGTCCATCGACTCCAGTTCAGTCGAACACGTCCACCACGAACGCCTCGTGATCAAGAAACGGAGTCAGATAATCAAGCAGTTACCAACTACGTTGAGAAAAGGAAGGTCCACCTTTGGACAACCGAACATCTCCTAAAGTGAGAGGAAGGACGCTTCGGCAGCCGACCACTCCATTAAAATCGGATGCAAGGAGGAACGAGTCCTTGAACACGTTAAAATGCCTCGAACATGAGCTGCCATGAAGACTAAATCCCGATAAGCCAGATGCTGGTTTATCCGCAGAGTCCAGCCCCGCAGAGAAAGGCAATGGACTGTATACCACTGGTTGAGACAATGGACAACTAATTTACAGAGTAAAGCAAGAGAGCACAGCTCCTCTGGAGACTGATGCGCCAACCATACAACCACAACCTCCCTGACCATGACATGATCAGCCACAACCTGCCAGACCATGACATGGTCAGCCACAACCCCCCTGATCATGACATGGTCAGCCACAACCTCCCAGACCATGACATGATCAGCCACAACCTCCCTGATCATGACATGGTCAGCCACAACCTCCCAGACCATGACATGATCAGCCACAACCTTCCTGATCATGACATGTCAGCCACAACCTCCCAGACCATGACATGATCAGCCACAACCTCCCAGACCATGACATGATCAGCCACAACCTCCCAGACCATGACGTGCGACTCTCCCTGTGTGGCATAGTGAAAACTGGACACAATCCTCCAGTTCAGGTCTGACGCATCTGAGAACAGCTTGAGCGAGGGAGCGTGTGGGAGATTAATGTACCAATCCCCAAGAAGCCAGAAGAAAATAACGAATCAAGATCTTCTGCAAGCTGAACGCAGATGTACCTAACTTCTGGTATCTTGACCACATCGAAGCAGCACTGACCCAAGAATATCTGCTTCGGCCAGTCTCAGACCATAGGATACACCACACAGGCCAAGTTGAGGCTTCTCAGCAGCTGCTCGAGAGTCTGAAGGAAAAGTTAGGTGCTCCACACCACCAGACGGAGACAGTAACAAACTGGAACAGGACCGACTGCGCCAGGAACAGGGATGCCATTATGGCGTTCATTATTACACTGTCCAACCAAGTCACCACTACAAAGGGTACCAACTGAGACTTTCTGAAATTGATAAGAAACCACACCTGAAAAAGAACCCGCGTCCTAGCTAGCAGGTAAACCAAACAATTGGGCACCAGCCCAAACAGCAGAGCACAATAGGGTATGAAGGAGTTTCACTCACAACCCAAACACTTGGGTTGGTGTTAGGGTTGGAAACCCAAACATTACGTGTCTGAAGATATGATGATCAAGCCACTCATCAGAAAACGAAGGAAGGACGACGTTTCGATCCCTCTTGGACCATTATTAAGTCGGGGAATAGAAAGAGTGAGAATAACAGAAAAAGATAGAGAATAATAAGTAAAGGAGACAAATAAATAAGGCAAGAAAGTGAGATGTATGGAAGAAAGAAAAATATAAAAATACGAAGAAATGCAAGAATACGAAGAAAGGAAAGAATAAGATGAAAGGTAAGAA
>WNGS01001789.1:0-11658 GCA_020271785.1 Procambarus virginalis
GACTGAGGGTATTGTCACAGACTGAGGGTATTGTCACAGACTGAGGGTATTGTTTACAGGCTGAGGGTATTGTTACAGGCTGAGGGTATTGTTACAGCTGAGGGTATTGTTACAGACTGAGGGTATTGTTACAGGCTGAGGGTATTGTTACAGGCTGAGGGTATTGTTACAGACTGAGGGTATTGTTACAGGCTGAGGGTATTGTTACAGCTGAGGGTATTGTACGACTGAGGTATTGTCACAGACTGAGGGTATTGTCACAGACTGAGGGTATTGTCACAGACTGAGGGTATTGTCACAGACTGAGGGTATTGTCACAGATTGAGGGTATTGTCACAGACTGAGGGTATTGTCACAGACTGAGGGTATTGTTACAGGCTGAGGGTATTGTCACAGACTAAGAGTATTGTTACAGACTGAGGGTATTGTCACAGACTGAGGGTATTGTCACAGACTGAGGGTATTGTCACAGACTGAGGGTATTGTCACAGACTGAGGGTATTGTCACAGACTGAGGGTATTGTTACAGGCTGAGGGTATTGTTACAGGCTGAGGGTATTGTTACAGACTGAGGGTATTGTCACAGACTAAGGGGATTGTTACAGGCTGAGGGTATTGTTACAGACTGAGGGTATTGTTACAGGCTGAGGGTATTGTTACAGGCTGAGGGTATTGTACAGACTGAGGGTATTGTTACAGGCTGAGGGTATGTTACAGACTGAGGGTATTGTTACAGACTGAGGGTATTGTTACAGGCTGAGGGTATTGTTACAGGCTGAGGGTATTGTTACAGACTGAGGGTATTGTCACAGACTGAGGGTATTGTCACAGACTGAGGGTATTGTCACGACTGAGGGTATTGTCACAGACTGAGGGTATTGTCACAGATTGAGGGTATTGTCACAGACTGAGGGTATTGTCACAGACTGAGGGTATTGTCACAGACTGAGGGTATTGTCACAGACTGAGGGTATTGTTACAGGCTGAGGGTATTGTCACAGACTGAGGGTATTGTTACAGGCTGAGGGTATTGTTACAGGCTGAGGGTATTGTTACAGGCTGAGGGTATTGTCACAGACTAAGGGTATTGTTACAGGCTGAAGGTATTGTTACAGGCTGAGGGTATTGTCACAGACTGAGGGTATTGTTACAGGCTGAGGGTATTGTCACAGACTGAGGGTATTGTCACAGGCTGAGGGTATTGTTACAGGCTGAGGGTATTGTTACAGGCTGAGGGTATTGTTACAGGCTGAGGGTATTGTTCCAGACTGAGGGTATTGTCACAGACTGAGGGTATTGTCACAGACTGAGGGTATTGTTACAGGCTGAGGGTATTGTTCCAGACTGAGGGTATTGTCACAGACTGAGGGTATTGTCACAGACTGAGGGTATTGTCACAGACTGAGGGTATTGTTACAGGCTGAGGGTATGTTACAGGCTGAGGGTATTGTTACAGACTGAGGGTATTGTCACAGACTGAGGGTATTGTTACAGGCTGAGGGTATTGTTACAGACTGAGGGTATTGTCACAGACTGAGGGTATTGTTACAGACTGAGGGTATTGTCACAGACTGAGGGTATTGTTACAGGCTGAGGGTATTGTTACAGACTGAGGGTTTGTTACAGGCTGAGGGTATTGTTACAGGCTGAGGGTATTGTTACAGGCTGAGGGTATTGTTACAGGCTGAGGGTATTGTTACAGACTGAGGGTATTGTCACAGACTGAGGGTATTGTCACAGACTGAGGGTATTGTTACAGGCTGAGGGTATTGTTACAGACTGAGGGTATTGTTACAGGCTGAGGGTATTGTTCCAGACTGAGGGTATTGTCACAGACTGAGGGTATTGTCACAGACTGAGGGTATTGTCACAGTCTGAGGGTATTGTTACAGACTGAGGGTATTGTTACAGACTGAGGGTATTGTTACAGGCTGAGGGTATTGTTACAGGCTGAGGGTATTGTTACAGACTGAGGGTATTGTTACAGACTGAGGGTATTGTTACAGGCTGAGGGTATTGTTACAGGCTGAGGGTATTGTTACAGACTGAGGGTATTGTCACAGACTGAGGTATTGTCACAGACTGAGGGTATTGTCACAGACTGAGGGTATTGTCACAGACTGAGGGTATTGTCACAGATTGAGGGTATTGTCACAGACTGAGGGTATTGTCACAGACTGAGGGTATTGTCACAGACTGAGGGTATTGTCACAGACTGAGGGTATTGTTACAGACTGAGGGTATTGTCACAGACTGAGGGTATTGTTACAGGCTGAGGGTATTGTTACAGGCTGAGGGTATTGTTACAGGCTGAGGGTATTGTCACAGACTAAGGGTATTGTTACAGGCTGAAGGTATTGTTACAGGCTGAGGGTATTGTCACAGACTGAGGGTATTGTTACAGGCTGAGGGTATTGTCACAGACTGAGGGTATTGTCACAGGCTGAGGGTATTGTTACAGGCTGAGGGTATTGTTACAGGCTGAGGGTATTGTTACAGGCTGAGGGTATTGTTCCAGACTGAGGGTATTGTCACAGACTGAGGGTATTGTCACAGACTGAGGGTATTGTTACAGGCTGAGGGTATTGTTCCAGACTGAGGGTATTGTCACAGACTGAGGGTATTGTCACAGACTGAGGGTATTGTCACAGACTGAGGGTATTGTTACAGGCTGAGGGTATTGTTACAGGCTGAGGGTATTGTTACAGACTGAGGGTATTGTCACAGACTGAGGGTATTGTTACAGGCTGAGGGTATTGTTACAGACTGAGGGTATTGTCACAGACTGAGGTATTGTTACAGACTGAGGGTATTGTCACAGACTGAGGGTATTGTTACAGGCTGAGGGTATTGTTACAGACTGAGGGTTTGTTACAGGCTGAGGTATTGTTACAGGCTGAGGGTATTGTTACAGGCTGAGGGTATTGTTACAGGCTGAGGGTATTGTTACAGACTGAGGGTATTGTCACAGACTGAGGGTATTGTCACAGACTGAGGGTATTGTTACAGGCTGAGGGTATTGTTACAGACTGAGGGTATTGTTACAGGCTGAGGGTATTGTTCCAGACTGAGGGTATTGTCACAGACTGAGGGTATTGTCACAGACTGAGGGTATTGTCACAGTCTGAGGGTATTGTCACAGACTGAGGGTATTGTTACAGGCTGAGGGTATTGTCACAGGCTGAGGGTATGTTACAGACTAAGGGTATTGTTACAGACTGAGGGTATTGTCACAGACTGAGGGTATTGTCACAGACTGAGGGTATTGTCACAGACTGAGGGTATTGTCACAGACTGAGGGTATTGTCACAGACTGAGGGTATTGTTACAGGCTGAGGGTATTGTTACAGACTGAGGGTATTGTTACAGGCTGAGGGTATTGTTACAGACTGAGGGTATTGTTACAGACTGAGGGTATTGTTACAGGCTGAGGGTATTGTTATAGGCTGAGGGTATTGTTACAGACTGAGGGTATTGTTACAGGCTGAGGGTATTGTCACAGACTGAGGGTATTGTCAGACTGAGGGTATTGTCACAGACTGAGGGTATTGTTACAGCTGAGGGTATTGTCACAGACTGAGGGTATTGTCACAGATTGAGGTATTGTCACAGACTGAGGGTATTGTCACAGACTGAGGGTATTGTTACAGGCTGAGGGTATTGTCACAGACTAAGAGTATTGTTACAGACTGAGGGTATTGTCACAGACTGAGGGTATTGTCACAGACTGAGGGTATTGTCACAGACTGAGGGTATTGTCACAGACTGAGGGTATTGTTACATGCTGAGGTATTGTCACAGACTGAGGGTATTGTTACAGGCTGAGGGTATTGTTACAGGCTGAGGGTATTGTCACAGACTAAGGGTATTGTTACAGGCTGAGGGTATTGTTACAGGGAGGGTATTGTCACAGACTGAGGGTATTGTTACAGGCTGAGGGTATTGTCAGAGACTGAGGGTATTGTTACAGGCTGAGGGTATGTTACAGACTAAGAGTATTGTTACAGACTGAGGGTATTGTCACAGACTGAGGGTATTGTCACAGACTGAGGGTATTGTCACAGACTGAGGGTATTGTCACAGACTGAGGGTATTGTCACAGACTGAGGGTATTGTTACAGGCTGAGGGTATTGTCACAGACTGAGGTATTGTTACAGGCTGAGGGTATTGTTACAGGCTGAGGGTATTGTACAGGCTGAGGGTATTGTCACAGTCTAAGGGTATTGTACAGGCTGAGGGTATGTTACAGGCTGAGGGTATTGTCACAGACTGAGGGTATTGTTACAGGCTGAGGGTATTGTCACAGACTGAGGGTATTGTTACAGCTGAGGGGTATGTTTGTTACAGGCTGAGGGTATTGTACAGGCTGAGGGTATTGTTACAGGCTGAGGGTATTGTTACAGGCTGAGGGTATTGTTACAGAAGACACTGGAATTTCTTGGGTGACCATCTTCGCAATCATTGCAACCTCCTCCCTGGCCTCATGTCCACACTCACCACCCTGGCCTCATGTCCACACTCACCACCCTGGCCTCATGTCCACACTCACCACCCTGGCCTCATGTCCACACTCACCTCCCTGGCCTCATGTCCACACTCACCACCCTGGCCTCATGTCCACACTCACCACCCTGGCCTCATGTCCACACTCACCACCCTGGCCTCATGTCCACACTCACCACCCTGGCCTCATGTCCACACTCACCACCCTGGCCTCATGTCCACACTCACCACCCTGGCCTCATGTCCACACTCACCACCCTGGCCTCATGTCCACACTCTCCTCCCTGGCCTCATGTCCACACTCACCACCCTGGCCTCATGTCCACACTCACCACCCTGGCCTCATGTCCACACTCACCTCCCTGGCCTCATGTCCACACTCACCACCCTGGCCTCATGTCCACACTCACCTCCCTGGCCTCATGTCCACACTCACCACCCTGGCCTCATGTCCACCCTCACCACCCTGGCCTCATGTCCACACTCACCACCCTGGCCTCATGTCCACACTCTCCTCCCTGGCCTCATGTCCACACTCACCACCCTGGCCTCATGTCCACACTCTCCTCCCTGGCCTCATGTCCACACTCACCTCCCTGGCCTCATGTCCACACTCACCACCCTGGCCTCATGTCCACCCTCACCACCCTGGCCTCATGTCCACACTCACCACCCTGGCCTCATGTCCACACTCTCCTCCCTGGCCTCATGTCCACACTCACCACCCTGGCCTCATGTCCACCCTCACCACCCTGGCCTCATGTCCACCCTCACCCTGGCCTCATGTCCACACTCACCACCCTGGCCTCATGTCCACACTCACCACCCTGGCCTCATGTCCACACTCACCTCCCTGGCCTCATGTCCACACTCACCACCCTGGCCTCATGTCCACCCTCACCCTGGCCTCATGTCCACACTCACCTCCCTGGCCTCATGTCCACACTCACCTCCCTGGCCTCATGTCCACACTCACCTCCCTGGCCTCATGTCCACACTCACCACCCTGGCCTCATGTCCACACTCACCACCCTGGCCTCATGTCCACACTCACCACCCTGGCCTCATGTCCACACTCACCTCCCTGGCCTCATGTCCACACTCACCACCCTGGCCTCATGTCCACACTCACCACCCTGGCCTCATGTCCACACTCACCTCCCTGGCCTCATGTCCACACCCTCCTCCCTGGCCTCATGTCCACACTCACCACCCTGGCCTCATGTCCACACCTCCTCCCTGGCCTCATGTCCACACTCACCACCCTGGCCTCATGTCCACACTCACCACCCTGGCCTCATGTCCACACTCACCTCCCTGGCCTCATGTCCACACTCACCACCCTGGCCTCATGTCCACACTCACCACCCTGGCCTCATGTCCACACTCTCCTCCCTGGCCTCATGTCCACACCCTCCTCCCTGGCCTCATGTCCACACTCACCACCCTGGCCTCATGTCCACACCCTCCTCCCTGGCCTCATGTCCACACTCACCACCCTGGCCTCATGTCCACACTCACCACCCTGGCCTCATGTCCACACTCACCACCCTGGCCTCATGTCCACACTCACCACCCTGGCCTCATGTCCACACTCACCTCCCTGGCCTCATGTCCACACTCACCTCCCTGGCCTCATGTCCACACTCACCTCCCTGGCCTCATGTCCACACTCACCTCCCTGGCCTCATGTCCACACTCACCTCCCTGGCCTCATGTCCACACTCCTCCCTGGCCTCATGTCCACACTCACCTCCCTGGCCTCATGTCCACACCCTCACCCTGGCCTCATGTCCACACTCACCTCCCTGGCCTCATGTCCACACTCACCTCCCTGGCCTCATGTCCACACTCACCTCCCTGGCCTCATGTCCACACCCTCACCCTGGCCTCATGTCCACACTCACCTCCCTGGCCTCATGTCCACACTTCCTCCCTGGCCTCATGTCCACACTCACCACCCTGGCCTCATGTCCACACTCACCACCCTGGCCTCATGTCCACACTCACCTCCCTGGCCTCATGTCCACACCCTCACCCTGGCCTCATGTCCACACTCACCACCCTGGCCTCATGTCCACACTCACCTCCCTGGCCTCATGTCCACACCCTCACCCTGGCCTCATGTCCACACTCACCACCCTGGCCTCATGTCCACACTCTCCTCCCTGGCCTCATGTCCACACTCACCACCTTGGCCTCATGTCCACACTCACCTCCCTGGCCTCATGTCCACACCCTCACCCTGGCCTCATGTCCACACTCACCACCCTGGCCTCATGTCCACACTCTCCTCCCTGGCCTCATGTCCACACTCACCACCCTGGCCTCATGTCCACCCTCACCACCCTGGCCTCATGTCCACACTCACCACCCTGGCCTCATGTCCACACTCACCTCCTGGCCTCATGTCCACACCCTCACCCTGGCCTCATGTCCACACTCACCACCCTGGCCTCATGTCCACACTCTCCTCCCTGGCCTCATGTCCACACTCACCACCCTGGCCTCATGTCCACACCCTCACCCTGGCCTCATGTCCACACTCACCACCCTGGCCTCATGTCCACACTCACCACCCTGGCCTCATGTCCACACTCACCACCCTGGCCTCATGTCCACACCCTCACCCTGGCCTCATGTCCACACTCACCTCCCTGGCCTCATGTCCACACCCACCCTGGCCTCATGTCCACACTCACCTCCCTGGCCTCATGTCCACACCCTCACCCTGGCCTCATGTCCACACTCACCACCCTGGCCTCATGTCCACACCCTCACCCTGGCCTCATGTCCACACTCACCTCCCTGGCCTCATGTCCACACTCTCCTCCCTGGCCTCATGTCCACACTCACCACCCTGGCCTCATGTCCACACTCACCTCCCTGGCCTCATGTCCACACTCTCCTCCCCTGGCCTCATGTCCACACCCTCCTCCCTGGCCTCATGTCCACACTAACCTCCCTGGCCTCATGTCCACACTCTCCTCCCTGGCCTCATGTCCACACTCTCCTCCCTGGCCTCATGTCCACACTCACCTCCCTGGCCTCATGTCCACACCCTCCTCCCTGGCCTCATGTCCACACTCACCTCCCTGGCCTCATGTCCACACCCTCCTCCCTGGCCTCATGTCCACACTCACCACCCTGGCCTCATGTCCACACCCTCACCCTGGCCTCATGTCCACACTCACCTCCCTGGCCTCATGTCCACACTCACCACCCTGGCCTCATGTCCACACTCACCACCCTGGCCTCATGTCCACACTCACCTCCCTGGCCTCATGTCCACACTCACCACCCTGGCCTCATGTCCACACTCACCTCCCTGGCCTCATGTCCACACTCACCTCCCTGGCCTCATGTCCACACCCTCACCTTGGCCTCATGTCCACACTCACCACCCTGGCCTCATGTCCACACTCACCTCCCTGGCCTCATGTCCACACTCACCACCCTGGCCTCATGTCCACACCCTCACCCTGGCCTCATGTCCACACTCACCACCTGCTCTCATGTCACACTCACCACCTGGCCTCATGTCCACACACCACCCTGGCCTCATGTCCACACTCAACCTGGTCATGTCCACACCCTCACCCTGGCCTCATGTCCACACAACCTCCCTGGCCTCATGTCCACACTCACCCTGGCCTCATGTCCACACTCACCTCCCTGGCCTCATGTCCACACCTCACCCTGGCCTCATGTCCACACTCACCACCTGGCCTCATGTCCACACCCTCACCCTGGCCTCATGTCCACACTCACCTCCCTGGCCTCATGTCCACACTCCCTCCCTGGCCTCATGTCCACACTCACCACCCTGGCCTCATTTCCACACTCACCTCCCTGGCCTCATGTCCACACTCTCCTCCTGGCCTCATGTCCACACCCTCCTCCCTGGCCTCATGTCCACACTAACCTCCCTGGCCTCATGTCCACACTCTCCCCTGGCCTCATGTCCACACTCTCCTCCCTGGCCTCATGTCCACACTCACCTCCCTGGCCTCATGTCCACACCCTCCTCCCTGGCCTCATGTCCACACTCACCTCCCTGGCCTCATGTCCACACCCTCCCTGGCCTCATGTCCACACTCACCACCCTGGCCTCATGTCCCACACCTCACCCTGGCCTCATGTCCACACTCACCTCCCTGGCCTCATGTCCACACTCACCACCCTGGCCTCATGTCCACACTCACCACCTGGCCTCATGTCCACACTCACCTCCCTGGCCTCATGTCCACACTCACCACCCTGGCCTCATGTCCACACTCACCTCCCTGGCCTCATGTCCACACTCACCTCCCTGGCCTCATGTCCACACCCTCACCTTGGCCTCATGTCCGCACTCACCACCCTGGCCTCATGTCCACACTCACCTCCCTGGCCTCATGTCCACACTCACCTCCCTGGCCTCATGTCCACACCCACACCTTGGCCTCATGTCACACACTCACCTCCCTGGCCTCATGTCCACACCCTCACCTTGGCCTCATGTCCACACCCTCACCTCCCTGGCCTCATGTCCACACCCTCACCTTGGCCTCATGTCCACACCCTCACCTCCCTGGCCTCATGTCCACACCCTCACCTTGGCCTCATGTCCACACTCACCACCCTGGCCTCATGTCCACACCCACACCTTGGCCTCATGTCCACACACTCACCTCCCTGGCCTCATGTCCACACCCTCACCTGGCCTCATGTCCACACTCACCTCCCTGGCCTCATGTCCCACACTCACCTCCCTGGCCTCATGTCCACACCCTCACCTTGGCCTCATGTCCACACCCTCACCTCCCTGGCTAATACACATGTAGTGTATTAGCCAGGGAGAAATGGCTATGAAGAAGCCAAGCCAAACCAAAGAAGTATGAAATGGTATTACGTTCAGTAGGGCATTGCCGAGCATGCTTCAAGTATATAGTGAAATATTGTGATGATGGGTGGGAGTTGGAAGGTCTTAGATGGAAATGAACTAGCTTGTTTAGGAGATAGTGTAAATTTCCATGTTTCAATCTGAGATATAGTTAAGGTCTGTAATGGATAGAGAAACTAATGAAATAATGCAAATATAGGTGACTTTTAGGTGACAATATCGGAGTGTACATGTTTGTATGTAAAAGTGTGTGTGTGTGTTCCGACTTGTGCTAGTGTCTTTCCAATTTGTAAAACTGAAATTTTTAAATAATTGTGCTTTCTGTGAAAGTGTGTTGAATATGAGCAAATATGTATGCATTTTGTGACATTGTGTTTTACATGTTTGCCAGTTTGAGTAAGTGTATATATGAGTTTTTTGTGAAAATGTGACCTTTGTGCAAGTGCCAGGGCTCAACCCAGCAAGGGTGAGGACTTGTGGATAGGTAGCAGAATTAATCACACCGCACTAGGGAACGGGGAAAGGGGTGACAAGAGGGCCGAACAGCAGGCAGAGGTCCTTGTTTGATATTTCATAACAGCATCACTTTCTCGGGGAGGCTCTCGGGGGGTTCTTCAGAGCTCTATTTTTCCTGTTCTTCGGTTTCTTGTTTTGGCTTCGTGTCTGTACATGGGTGTCCACAGGCGACAGATTTCTGAAAGCGGTGTTTCGACCTGTGGTTGTGTCCCAAATACCAGGTGCAACGTGACCCTCAAACATGGGCATACGTACCCAATGAGACGTCTAGACTGCATCTTCGGAGCCATACTCATCTACGCCGGAGAGGTAATCTTCGTCCACATGCTCGTCTGAAGATGCGTAGTCCTCTTCATCCTGTGTCGCCAGTATTCTTGCTTTCTTTGTGTTGTGTACCACTGTCAGCGTCGTCTGGGTGTCTGCAGTTGTCGTCGTCCATGGAGCATCCGTTTGAGGGTCCGCAGTTATCGTCATCCGTGGAACGTCCGTTTGAGTGTCCCCAGTTGTCATCGTCCGTGGAGCATCCGCCTGGGTGTCCACAGTTGTCGTCGTCCATGGAGCATCCGTCTGGGTGTCCGTAGTTGTCGTCGTCCATGTAGCGTTTGTCTGGGTGTCCACAGTTGTCATCGTCCGTGGAGCGTCCCTGTGAGTGTCCGCAGATATCGTCGTCAGCCGTGGGACTTCTGTCTGAGTGGATGCAATTCTATGTTGATTCACTGGTGCAACGTACAGGCGCAATACCACTTGCTTCCAGATCTTATTGCACAATTCTGTCCACATAGGTAATGTTTACCTGAATGTGGATGTTGTGGATGGATGTCGGCGTCACTGGTTTTGGTGGGTCCTACTGCTGAGGCATGTTTGGGCGTCTAGTCCATACACTTGTAGTCCACATCTGGCTCATAGAAGGGAGGCTCGGGAACTGGTCAGGTCTAAGGTCGCGGCGACTTGCCTGGGTCGACGGCGGCATGGTGGTCTTCATTTTAATCTTCATCACTTCTTCCTTCCTTTTTGTGCAGAGATAGGAGGTGGCGAAGTGCTGTTATCCACAGTTCGCACATTTCTTGATGGTGGCGGTACAGTCCTTGTAGTTGTGAGTGCCGGAGCATGAGCTGCACTTAACCGTTTGTTCTGGGCACATGTTGGAGAAGTATTCATAGCTGAAGCACTTGTAGCACTGTCGCACGTTGTAGACCTTCTCCATGGCGATCTGGTTTGGGAAGGAAGTGATTCTAAAGCACCTGAACCCGTTCATCACTGCTTCCTGGGCCTGTTCTGCTGTTTCGAAGGTCATCTTCATCGTGGGTCGAGTGACGTCGTTTGTCTTGATGAGTAGAGCTGTCGTCGCTCTCAGAGTAAGGTTTTCTTCGTTCACTGGCCGCATTGTGGTGTCGAGTACCTCACCCGATAACCAGCGGTTCAGCCTGTTCACAAATATCGTTTTCCTTGCAGTGATTTGTCTGGGAGGAATTGGTGACCCAGCGATCCGAATCTTCTGTAGGTCCGCTTTTGTTGCCACGATTGTCGTGGCCTGGTTACCATGCATATGGACGTCATCTGGTCCACTGATGTTGCCTTGTCAATAGCTGCTGCAATTTCGCACTCAGAGCGCTTGTAGACTCCGAGGAGTCGCGCACTCTCACTTTGTATGTCATGTTCTCTGGCAATGGTTCGGATTGTCAGGAGAACCTGAAGTGTAGAGTATTTGCTGGCAGCTGTGTGGGAACACAGCTGCCAGCAAATCACTCTACAC
>WNGS01001789.1:19600-36086 GCA_020271785.1 Procambarus virginalis
CTCCCTGGCCTCATGTCCACACTCACCTCCCTGGCCTCATGTCCACACCCTCACCCTGGCCTCATGTCCACACTCACCACCCTGGCCTCATGTCCACACTCACCCTGGCCTCATGTCCACACTCACCTCCCTGGCCTCATGTCCACACCCTCACCCTGGCCTCATGTCCACACTCACCACCCTGGCCTCATGTCCACACCCTCACCCTGGCCTCATGTCCACACCCTCACCCTGGCCTCATGTCCACACTCACCTCCCTGGCCTCATGTCCACACTCACCACCCTGGCCTCATGTCCACACTCACCACCCTGGCCTCATGTCCACACCCTCCACCCTGGCCTCATGTCCACACTCACCTCCCTGCCTCATGTCCACACTCACCTCCCTGGCCTCATGTCCACAACCTACCCTGGCCTCATGTCCACACTCACCTCCCTGGCCTCATGTCACACCCTCACCCTGGCCTCATGTCCACACTCACCACCCTGGCCTCATGTCCACACTCACCACCCTGGCCTCATGTCCACACTCACCACCCTGGCCTCATGTCCACACTCACCTCCCTGGCCTCATGTCCACACTCACCACCCTGGCCTCATGTCCACACTCACCACCCTGGCCTCATGTCCACACTCACCACCCTGGCCTCATGTCCACACTCACCACCCTGGCCTCATGTCCACACTCACCACCCTGGCCTCATGTCCACACTCACCATCCTGGCCTCATGTCCACACTCACCACCCTGGCCTCATGTCCACACTCACAACCCTGGCCTCATGTCCACACTCTCCTCCCTGGCCTCATGTCCACACTCACCACCCTGGCCTCATGTCCACACTACCACCCTGGCCTCATGTCCACACTCACCACCCTGGCCTATGTCCACCCTCACCGTCCTGGCCTCATGTCCACCCTCACCACCCTGGCCTCATGTCCACACTCACCACCCTGGCCTCATGTCCACACTCACCCCCTGGCCTCATGTCCACCCTCAACGTCCTGGCCTCATGTCCACCCTCACCACCCTGGCCTCATGTCCACACTCACCTCCCTGGCCTCATGTCCACACTCACCACCCTGGCCTCATGTCCACACTCTCCTCCCTGGCCTCATGTCCACACTCACCACCCTGGCCTCATGTCCACACTCACCACCCTGGCCTCATGTCCACACTCACCATCCTGGCCTCATGTCCACACTCACCACCCTGGCCTCATGTCCACACTCACCACCCTGGCCTCATGTCCACACTCACCACCCTGGCCTCATGTCCACACTCACCACCCTGGCCTCATGTCCACACTCACCTCCCTGGCCTCATGTCCACACTCACCACCCTGGCCTCATGTCCACACTCACCTCCCTGGCCTCATGTCCACACTCACCACCCTGGCCTCATGTCCACCCTCACCACCCTGGCCTCATGTCCACACTCACCACCCTGGCCTCATGTCCACACTCACCACCCTGGCCTCATGTCCACACTCACCACCCTGGCCTCATGTCCACACTCACCTCCCTGGCCTCATGTCCACACTCACCACCCTGGCCTCATGTCCACACTCACCACCCTGGCCTCATGTCCACTCTCACCACCCTGGCCTCATGTCCACACTCACCATCCTGGCCTCATGTCCACACTCACCTCCCTGGCCTCATGTCCACACTCACCTCCCTGGCTTCATGTCCACACTCTCCTCCCTGGCCTCATGTCCACACTCACCATCCTGGCCTCATGTCCACACTCACCTCCCTGGCCTCATGTCCACACTCACCTCCCTGGCCTCATGTCCACACTCACCACCCTGGCCTCATGTCCACACTCACCACCCTGGCCTCATGTCCACACTCTCCTCCCTGGCCTCATGTCCACACTCTCCTCCCTGGCCTCATGTCCACACTCACCACCCTGGCCTCATGTCCACACTCACCTCCCTGGCCTCATGTCCACACCCTCACCCTGGCCTCATGTCCACACTCACCACCCTGGCCTCATGTCCACACTCACCTCCCTGGCCTCATGTCCACACTCACCTCCCTGGCCTCATGTCCACACCCTCACCCTGGCCTCATGTCCACACTCACCACCCTGGCCTCATGTCCACACCTTACCCTGCCCTCATGTCCACACTCACCACCCTGGCCTCATGTCCACACTCACCACCCTGGCCTCATGTCCACACTCACCACCCTGGCCTCATGTCCACACCCTCACCCTGGCCTCATGTCCACACCATCCTCCCTGGCCTCATGTCCACACCCTCACCCTGGCCTCATGTCCACACTCACTCCCTGGCCTCATGTCCACACTCACCCCCTGGCCTCATGTCCACACTCACCACCCTGGCCTCATGTCCACACTCACCACCCTGGCCTCATGTCCACACTCACCAACCTGGCCTCATGTCCACACTCACCTCCCTGGCCTCATGTCCACACCCTCACCCTGGCCTCATGTCCACACCCTCACCCTGGCCTCATGTCCACACCCTCACCCTGGCCTCATGTCCACACTCACCTCCCTGGCCTCATGTCCACACTCACCTCCCTGGCCTCATGTCCACACTCACCTCCCTGGCCTCATGTCCACACCCTCACCCTGGCCTCATGTCCACACTCACCTCCCTGGCCTCATGTCCACACCCTCACCCTGGCCTCATGTCCACACTCACCACCCTGGCCTCATGTCCACACCTCACCCTGGCCTCATGTCCACACTCACCTCCCTGGCCTCATGTCCACACTCACCTCCCTGGCCTCATGTCCACACCCTCACCCTGGCCTCATGTCCACACTCACCTCCCTGGCCTCATGTCCACACCCTCACCCTGGCCTCATGTCCACACTCACCACCCTGGCCTCATGTCCACACTCACCACCCTGGCCTCATGTCCACACTCACCACCCTGGCCTCATGTCCACACTCACCTCCCTGGCCTCATGTCCACACTCACCACCCTGGCCTCATGTCCACACTCACCACCCTGGCCTCATGTCCACACTCACCACCCTGGCCTCATGTCCACACTCACCACCCTGGCCTCATGTCCACACTCACCACCCTGGCCTCATGTCCACACTCACCATCCTGGCCTCATGTCCACACTCACCACCCTGGCCTCATGTCCACACTCACAACCCTGGCCTCATGTCCACACTCTCCTCCCTGGCCTCATGTCCACACTCACCACCCTGGCCTCATGTCCACACTTACCACCCTGGCCTCATGTCCACAGTCACCACCCTGGCCTCATGTCCACCCTCACCGTCCTGGCCTCATGTCCACCCTCACCACCCTGGCCTCATGTCCACACTCACCACCCTGGCCTCATGTCCACCCTCACCACCTGGCCTCATGTCCACCTCAACCCTGGCCTCATGTCCACACTCACCACCCTGGCCTCATGTCCACACTCACCTCCCTGGCCTCATGTCCACACTCACCACCCTGGCCTCATGTCCACACTCCTCCCTGGCCTCATGTCCACTCACCACCCTGGCCTCATGTCCACACTCACCACCTGGCCTCATGTCCACACTCACCACCCTGGCCTCATGTCCACACTCACCACCCTGGCCTCATGTCCACACTCACCACCCTGGCCTCATGTCCACACTCACCACCCTGGCCTCATGTCCACACTCACCTCCCTGGCCTCATGTCCACACTCACCTCCCTGGCCTCATGTCCACACTCTCCTCCCTGGCCTCATGTCCACACTCACCACCCTGGCCTCATGTCCACACTCACCTCCTGGCCTCATGTCCACACTCACCTCCCTGGCCTCATGTCCACACTCACCACCCTGGCCTCATGTCCACACTCACCACCCTGGCCTCATGTCCACACTCACCACCCTGGCCTCATGTCCCACTCTCCTCCC
Source organism: Procambarus virginalis (assembly GCA_020271785.1). NCBI lineage: Eukaryota > Metazoa > Arthropoda > Malacostraca > Decapoda > Cambaridae > Procambarus > Procambarus virginalis. The sequence continues at coordinate 23,489 of WNGS01001789.1, forward strand.
TGGCCTCATGTCCACACTCACCACCCTGGCCTCATGTCCACACTCACCCCCTGGCCTCATGTCCACACCCTCACCCTGGCCTCATGTCCACACTCACCACCCTGGCCTCATGTCCACACTCACCTCCCTGGCCTCATGTCCACACTCACCTCCCTGGCCTCATGTCCACACCCTCACCCTGGCCTCATGTCCACACTACCACCCTGGCCTCATGTCCACACCTCACCCTGCCTCATGTCCCACTCACCACCCTGGCCTCATGTCCACACTCACCTCCCTGGCCTCATGTCCACACCTCACCCTGGCCTCATGTCCACACCCTCACACCTGGCCTCATGTCCACACTCACTCCCTGGCCTCATGTCCACACCCTCCCTGGCCTCATGCACACTCACCACCTGGCCTCATGTCCACACTCACCACCCTGGCCTCATGTCCACACTCACCACCTGGCCTCATGTCCACACTCACCACCCTGGCCTCATGTCCACACTCACCACCCTGGCCTCATGTCCACACTCACCCACCCTGGCCTCATGTCCACACTCACCACCNGCCTCATGTCCACACTCACCTCCCTGGCCTCATGTCCACACTCACCACCCTGGCCTCATGTCCACACTCACCACCCTGGCCTCATGTCCACACTCACCACCTGCCTCATGTCCACACTCACCACCCTGGCCTCATGTCCACACTCACCACCCTGGCCTCATGTCCACACTCACCACCCTGGCCTCATGTCCACACTCACCACCCTGGCCTCATGTCCACACTCACCACCCTGGCCTCATGTCCACACCTCCCTCCCTGGCCTCATGTCCACACTCACCACCCTGGCCTCATGTCCACTTCACCACCCTGGCCTCATGTCCACACTCACCCCCTGGCCTCATGTCCACCCTCACCGTCCTGGCCTCATGTCCACACTCACCACCCTGGCCTCATGTCCACACTCACCACCCTGGCCTCATGTCCACACTCACCACCTGGCCTCATGTCCACCCTCACCATCCTGGCCTCATGTCCACCCTCACCACCCTGGCCTCATGTCCACACTCACTCCCTGGCCTCATGTCCACACTCACCACCCTGGCCTCATGTCCCACTCTCCTCCTGGCCTCATGTCCACACTCACCACCCTGGCCTCATGTCCACACTCACCACCCTGGCCTCATGTCCACACTCACCATCTGGCCTCATGTCCACACTCACCACCCTGGCCTCATGTCACACTCCCCACCCTGGCCTCATGTCCACACTCACCACCCTGGCCTCATGTCCACACTCACCACCCTGGCCTCATGTCCACACTCACCTCCCTGGCCTCATGTCCACACTCACCACCCTGGCCTCATGTCCACTCTCCTCCCTGGCCTCATGTCCACACTCACCCCCCTGGCCTCATGTCCACACTCACCACCCTGGCCTCATGTCCACACTCACCACCCTGGCCTCATGTCCACACTCACCACCCTGGCCTCATGTCCACACTCACCACCCTGGCCTCATGTCCACACTCACCTCCCTGGCCTCATGTCCACACTCACCACCCTGGCCTCATGTCCACACTCACCACCCTGGCCTCATGTCCACACTCACCACCCTGGCCTCATGTCCACACTCACCACCCTGGCCTCATGTCCACACTCACCTCCCTGGCCTCATGTCCACACTCACCTCCCTGGCCTCATGTCCACACTCACCTCCCTGGCCTCATGTCCACACTCACCACCCTGGCCTCATGTCCACACTCACCACCCCTGGCCTCATGTCCCACTCACTCCCCTGGCCTCATGTCCACACTCACCACCCTGGCCTCATGTCCACACTCACCACCCTGGCCTCATGTCCACACTCCCACCCTGGCCTCATGTCCACACTCCTCACCCTGGCCTCATGTCCACACTCACCACCCCTGGCCTCATGTCCACACTCACCTCCCTGGCCTCATGTCCACACTCCCCACCTGGCCTCATGTCCACACTCACCACCCTGGCCTCATGTCCACCTCACCTCCCTGGCCTCATGTCCACACTCACCTCCCTGGCCTCATGTCCACACCCTCACCCTGGCCTCATGTCCACACTCACCACCCTGGCCTCATGTCCACACCTCACCCTGCCTCATGTCCACACTCACCACCCTGGCCTCATGTCCACACTCACCACCCTGGCCATGTCCACCCCCCCACTCACCCTCTGGCCTCATGTCCACACCCCACCCTGGCCTCATGTCCACACACCACCTCCCTGGCCTCATGTCCACACCCTCACCCTGGCCTCATGTCCACACTCACCACCCTGGCCTCATGTCCACACTCACCTCCCTGGCCTCATGTCCACACTCACCACCCTGGCCTCATGTCCACACTCACCCACCCTGGCCTCATGTCCACACTCAACCTGGCCTCATGTCCACACTCACCTCCCTGGCCTCATGTCCACACCCTCACCCTGGCCTCATGTCCACACTCACCCCTGGCCTCATGTCCACACTCCCTCCCTGGCCTCATGTCCACACTCACCTCCCTGGCCTCATGTCCACACCTCCTCCCTGGCCTCATGTCCACACTCACCTCCCTGGCCTCATGTCCACACCCTCACCCTGGCCTCATGTCCACACTCACCACCCTGGCCTCATGTCCCACCCTCACCCTGGCCTCATGTCCACACTCACCACCCTGGCCTCATGTCCACACACCCTCACCCTGGCCTCATGTCCACACTCACCATCCCTGGCCTCATGTCCACACTCACCTCCCTTGCCTCATGTCCCCACACCCTCACCCTGGCCTCATGTCCACACTCACCTCCCTGGCCTCATGTCCACACCTCACCCTGGCCTCATGTCACACTCACCACCCTGGCCTCATGTCCACACTCACCACCCTGGCCTCATGTCCACACTCACCACCCTGGCCTCATGTCCACACTCACCTCCCTGGCCTCATGTCCACTCACCCACCCTGGCCTCATGTCCACACTCACCACCCTGGCCTCATGTCCACACTCACACCCTGGCCTCATGTCCACACTCACCACCCTGGCCTCATGTCCACACACCACCCTGGCCTCATGTCCACACTCACCACCCTGGCCTCATGTCCACACTCACCACCCTGGCCTCATGTCCACACTCTCACACCCTGGCCTCATGTCCACACTCTCCTCCCTGGCCTCATGTCCACACTCACCACCCTGGCCTCATGTCCACACTTACCACCCTGGCCTCATGTCCACACTCACCACCCTGGCCTCATGTCCACCTCACCCTCCCTGGCCTCATGTCCACCCTCACCACCCTGGCCTCATGTCCACACTCACCACCCTGGCCTCATGTCCACACNAATGACAAATCTACAAGGGCCGTGACGAGGATTCGAACCTACGTCCGGGAGTATCCCAGACGCTGCCTTACTATTATTACTTACTGGATCCACTTACTTGGATCCTGCAGCCTCTCCGAGACACAAACCAGGGTTCTACTCATTTCCCCCATACACTCGAGCTATGTCAATAGGCCGTTCTACCTCTTCACCCTTACTTCATTACACACTTCATTACAGTTCAGTTCAGTAGAACTTCTGGTTTCAATTCTTTTGACTATGTCGTAGCTCAGTCGATTAAGGCAGCATCTGGGATGTTCTCGGACGTAAGTTCAAATCCTCTTCACGGCCCTTGTGGATTTGTTCACGTTAATTGAAAGTTTCCTCTCTAACCTAACCGAGTAAGTCGGAGGACTCAAACAGAAAACAAGACAGTACATCACTTTCGTGATCCGATTTCATTTCACATTACGTCCATTTTTGGCCATAAAGCCCAAACGAGCAAAAAGTGATGTTATTTTAAGAGGACGGGTTTCGTATTGGTACCTTCCACCATGTACTTACCATGAGTACTGTTATGTTAGGAGGCTGGGCTGGTCGACATGGGGGGAGCGTCGACCAGCCCAGCCACCTGGGGTGGAGGGTAGAGCGACGGTCTCGCTTCATGCTGGTTGGCGTTCAATCCCTGACCGTCCAAGTGATTGGTCCCATTTCGTCACCGAAGATCGTCGTCGCCCCTAAATCAACAACAACAACACACCCTCCTTGAGTTTGTACAGTTTAGAATATCTGTGTGTGGATCAGAGACTTGTGTTTACCTAACCCTTGTCTGGAGGATATTAGGGCACTAATGTGGTGGCCCCGGAGACGCTTCCACACCAGTGTTTCCCCAGACAGGGTGTAAACAAACCATGGCGCCCGCGTTCACACTACCAGCATATCTTCCGTCTGACCCAGAGGCATAATTTGCACAGGTAGAGGCCTTCTTTGACGCTTACAAGGTAACTAACGACGCAGAGCAAGATGCATTCACTGTGATGGCATTGCCTCCAGACACCACTCAGGAGGTACGAGCTGTGGTTATAACACTGGTAACCACATACAGATTTGCCACCCTGAAGACTGCTCTATTCGCTACAGTTAAGTTATGTAGAAGCCGCCAGCGTGACCTACTCCTCACCAATAGTAGCTATTGCAGCCTCGGAGAACAGACACCATCCCAAATGCTTCAGAAAATGCAGCTCTTGCTACGGCCGGCGAGTGGAACATTTGACAATGACCTGCTACGGGTGCTGTTCCTACAACGTTTGCCCTAACACATTCGCATGCTACTCCTTGCGCAGAGTGACGACGTGACACCAGAGAGCCTGGCGAGAATAGCAGACCGAATCCATAGTGCACCAGGCGACTCACTCTGCTCAGGAATACTCTTGCCTCTAACCACTCAACAGTGACGACCCAATGAACAGCCAACATCTCAGTGCTATTCAGAGCCGCTAACATTCCCAATGCAGGTCCCGCAGCCTGCCCTTGATGCCCGACTCTAACTCAGACTACTGCTACTACCATCGCAGGTTTGGGGCTAGAGCCCGGACTGCTGCCAACTGTGTACCTACTCGGGAAACGGCTCTGGCGAGGTCTGCTAACAGCCAGTAACCCGCCGCCTTGGATGATTCACTTTTATGTATGGTTGATCGTACCTCCCAGCGCTGATACCTGGTCGTCACGGGTGCTTCAGTTTCTGTTCTTCCTCCTTCAGCGCACAAGCCACCTCGCACTCCACACCACGACATGGTTGCGGCCAATGGTTCTGTCCTACCTTCCTACAGCGATATTGTCATCACACATGATTTTGCTGACCTCGATTGCTTCACATGGACTTTCCGCATTGATGAAGTTAATATGCCTATACCGGGTGCTGTCGGAAAACCAGACACTATTTACTAATATTTAATACAATCGGCAGATAATATTGCTGCTGGATTGTATAAATAAATTCACTCATAGAAGACGGCAGTGGAATTTTCTTCCCGTAGAAAAGGAGATATCATTGCCACGTCGCTATTAATTTCACCAGCTAATTCTGTTGGGAATTATTCTTAATACAGCGGTCTCGGGATTGTAATAATCATCAAAACATCTCACTTGAATTAACCTAATTATCAGTACCAAAATCGAGTAAATGTGACCCCCCACTTCTTGACATCTGGACAAGAGAGCGGGCATCGGTCGAGGAGGCCAGGAGTCAGCCATTGTTGATTTTAGAACAAGTCGCTGGGACAACAGTCGCTGGGGCAAATCTAGCTCCAATAACTCTCTTGGACGAAGTGTTATGGAGAGTAAATTAGTGCTTCCATTATAAACATGCAGTCATCATCTAAACAAGGGAAATGTCCAATTCCGAAATCTTATCTAATCATTCCTAGCCAGTAATGTTAGGTAGATAGGATAATTCCGGTTAGGACACGAGGCAGCGACCAACCCATGGTGAGCAATATTCTCATCTCTTTATTGAAATTAACAACATTTCCTCTGATATAGCTGTCATATATACAGGATTACTGTTATTATTTGTGAGTGCCCTTTGACAGGTGGAACAGAAGAGGAACAAGAATTAACACTAGTAACCTAGTACTCCAGTACATAAGTTGTGGGCCAGCCACACCCAAAGTGTATTGACTAGCTTATTCATCCGTGTTCATAATGTTTGTCTAGGATATAACAACAAAAAGATAAGGCCTCCTCATTTAGTTAATATATATATGTAACGTAATACTGTAGTGAATGTTTACTAACCAATAATTTATATGGTTGACTACATATGAACCATAAACTCCCTTAATGTGTAAAGGAGTCGATTTGTGGGAATATTAAGAAATACAGGCAGCTTTAAACCATCATTCAATTTGCTATCGAAATGTATAAATTAACATAAATATAAATTACCATATAAACTCATATAAATTAAATAAAAATAAATCTCACAGGTCGATTCCCCACAAGTGTGATTTCTTATGCCGTCACAACCTCTTGGTGAATATGACGTGTGGTGAGCTCCAGGGGTGCGTACAGAACAACGGTTACTGACGTGTGGTGGGCTCCAGGGGTGCATACAGAACAACGGTTACTGACGTGTGGTGGGCTCCAGGGGTGCGTACAGAACAACGGTTACTGACGTGTGGTGGGCTCCAGGGGTGCGTACAGAACAACGGTTACTGACGTGTGGTGGGCTCCAGGGGTGCGTACAGAACAACGGTTACTGACGTGTGGTGGGCTCCAGGGGTGCGTACAGAACAACGGTTACTGACGTGTGGTGGGCTCCAGGGGTGCATACAGAACAACGGTTACTGACGTGTGGTGGGCTCCAGGGGTGCATACAGAACAACGGTTACTGACGTGTGGTGGGCTCCAGGGGCATACAGAACAACGGTTACTGACGTGTGGTGAGCTCCAGGGGTGCGTACAGAACAACGGTTACTGACGTGTGGTGGGCTCCAGGGGTGCGTACACAACAACGGTTACTGACGTGTGGTGGGCTCCAGGGTGCGTACAGAACAACGGTTACTGACGTGTGGTGGGCTCCAGGGGTGCGTACACAACAACGGTTACTGACGTGTGGTGGGCTCCAGGGGTGCGTACAGAACAACGGTTACTGACGTGTGGTGGGCTCCAGGGGTGCGTACACAACAACGGTTACTGACGTGTGGTGGCTCCAGGGGTGCGTACACAACAACGGTTACTGACGTGTGGTGGGCTCCAGGGTGCGTACACAACAACGGTTACTGACGTGTGGTGGGCTCCAGGGGTGCGTACACAACAACGGTTACTCACTAACCTTGCCCGCATAACTCTCCTGACCTGCAGAACCTTGTGGAGAAATTTGGCCTGCAGATTAATTTACAACTATGGCCTGCAGATTAATTTACAACTATGGCCTGCAGATTAATTTACAACTATGGCCTGCAGATTAATTTACAACTATGGCCTGCAGATTAATTTACAACTATGGCCTGCAGATTAATTTACAACTATGGCCTGCAGATTAATTTACAACTATGGCCTGCAGATTAATTTACAACTATGGCCTGCAGATTAATTTACAACTATGGCCTGCAGATTAATTTACAACTATGGCCTGCAGATTAATTTACAACTATGGCCTGCAGATTAATTTACAACTATGGCCTGCAGATTAATTTACAACTATGGCCTGCAGATTAATTTACAACTATGGCCTGCAGATTAATTTACAACTATGGCCTGCAGATTAATTTACAACTATGGCCTGCAGTTTAATTTACAACTATGGCCTGCAGATTAATTTACAACTATGGCCTGCAGATTAATTTACAACTATGGCCTGCAGATTAATTTACAACTATGGCCTGCAGATTAATTTACAACTATGGCCTGCAGATTAATTTACAACTATGGCCTGCAGATTAATTTACAACTATGGCCTGCAGATTAATTTACAACTATGGCCTGCAGATTAATTTACAACTATGGCCTGCAGATTAATTTAGAATATGCATTTTCGGAGTGCCCGAGCTCAACTTCTTGGGACGCCGAGTGTCCTCCACAGGTATTCTGCCACTGGAGGAGAAGATCGAGGCTATCCGAGATTTTCCGACACCCACCACAACTAAGAAGCTTCAGTAATTCCTGGGTGTGGTTACTTTTTACCATAGGTTTATCCCACATTGTTCTGACATCCTGAAAGCTTTATGTGACCTCTTGTGTGGGCATAAGCAGACGTACAAAGTACTCCTGTCATGATCACCATAGGCTGAGGTAGCGTTCACCAACCTTAAGCAGGAGCTAGGTCAACTCACTCTCCTCGCCCATCCAGTGTTCAATGTGCCAACTAGCCTCTCAACGATGCCTCCAACACTGGTATAGGAGCGGTACTCCATCAATTTATCGACGACACCTGGCGACCCATTGCTCTCTTTTCAGCAAGCTTAACGTCGGAAGAGACAAAATACAGCACATTTGACAGGGAATTCCTTGCTATATATGCAGCCATTCAACACTTCAGGCATTTTCTTTACGGACGTGACTTCCATGTCCTCACCGACCACAAGCCTCCAGCTGACGCACTGGCAGCAAAAGGAGATTCCCTTTCGCCGACAATCACTCGACTCTTCAGCTACATATCCCAGTTCACGGCTGACATCAGGCACGTGAAAGAGACTGAGAATGTCGTTTCCAATGCTTTCTCTCTCTCGACCCTGGCATGTGTGCACTTTTTCCCAGACGACCCACATCGACTACGCAGAGATTGCTTGAGCCCATCGACATGACCTGGAACTCTTACAAAGGCGGACCACTTCCCTCAGCACTTCGGCTCGTCGACGTACCTGTGTCTAATTCCGAGGATACTATCACATGTGACACGTCTTTCGTTGGCGTCCTACGGCCATATATTCTAAGGACCCATCGGCGGAGGATCTTCAGAGTTCTCCATGCCTTGCCTCACCAGGGCATCTGAGCTATACTACGCCTCCTGACTAAACGGATGGTATGGCCAGGAATTAAAACTGATGTTCGAAGTTGGGCTCACAACTGCCTCCAGTGTCAGGAATGAAAGATACATCGACAGACAGACGTCTCTTCAGAACTTTCCTTTACCATCGGACAGGTTTGAGGTGGTGCATGTGGATATTGTCGGTCCATTTCCATGGTCCAATGGATGCTCATACCTACTCACGTGTGTTGATCGCTTCTCCAGATGGCCCGAGAGTTCCTATTGTGGAGATGACAGCTGAGTCGGTAGTTCGGGCTTTTCTTCATGGGTGGGTCTCCCGTTTTGGAGCCCCTGCAACAATTGTTATGGACCAGGGTCGACAATTTGAATCACACTTGTGGAGGGAACTCATGCGGTTCCTTGACACACACCCAAACTACGGCCTACCATCCTCAGAATAACGGGATGGCTGAAGGCGGCTTTAAGGACACAACCAGACCCGACTTTATGGATTGGCAACATTCCTTTGGTTCTCCTCGGCATCCGTTCGGCAACTAAAGAGGACAGTGTGTTCTCAGCGGCTGACATTGTGTATGGTTCCAATCTCGACCTTCCTGGTGATCTGATCACTCCAACACCATACAATGAGCTGAGAGACACATTGGCCTTCATGGAATGGCTTCAGAGGGCGATCACAGATTCGCCTTATCTCCCCACCTCCCCTCGTCACCCATCTACACGCCCTACCTACATACCCCCAGGACGTTCTCTCTGCTAGTCATGTGTTTCTGAGGGTTGACGCGGTGCGTCAACCGCTACAGCAGCCATACGAGGGACCTTTCCGGGTGCTGTCGAGGATTCTGAAAACCATTACCATCGACTGTCGGGGTGCTGAAGTGGTTGTCTCGATCGATCGGGTGAAAGCAGCAGATTTTGACGCCATGCCAGCAGTGGCGGCCCCAGCGGCTGCTGTGGAGGAGGTCTGGTACCCACACCAACAAATTGAATGCCTACCAGCAGCGGACCCTCTTCCTGAAGATGCACATACTGATTTTTTCATCTACCAGTAACATCTCCAAATCCGAGCCACCCAGCGACCACTGTTGACAGCATGGACGACAGCGACGGCGTTGTCAATGTGGAGGGTCGCACTACTCGCACTGGGCGTACCGTACACCGCCCTGCCCGTACCGTACACCGCCCTGCCCGTTTCCTGGACTCTCTGGTACCTCACCGTCTGGAGAGGGGGTGGGGGGGAATAATGTAGTGACTTCAGTACCCCCTAAAACACGGCGGAAATCAGGGAAAATGGCAGATGAGCAGGAGAGAGAGACAACCGATCAGCGGTAGAACAAAAAGTGTATGAACACGAGATCAAACACTCTCTCACACCCTCCTTGGGTTTGTACAGTTATAGAATATGTGTGTGTGTGAATCAGAGACTTATGTTTACTTAACCCTTGTCTGGTGGATGTTAGGGCACTAAATGACCTTTATTATATTGATTGTACGAAACGTGAACGTTTGACGCAAGATTCAATATTGTGTACACAACATCCACAGGTGCCAGGGATGGTACAATATTGTGTACACAACATCCACAGGTGCCAGGGATGGTACAGTATTGTGTACACAACATCCACAGTGCCAGGGATGGTACAGTATTGTGTACACAACATCCACAGGTGCCAGGGATGGTACAGTATTGTGTACACAACATCCACAGGTGCCAGGCATGGTACAGTATTGTGTACACAACATCCACAGGGGCCAGGGATGGTACAATATTGTGTACACAACATCCACAGGTGCCAGGGATGGTACAATATTGTGTACACATCATCCACAGGTGCCAGGGATGGTACAATATTGTGTACACAACATCCACAGGTGCCAGGGATGGTACAGTATTGTGTACACAACATCCACAGGTGCCAGGGATGGTACAATATTGTGTACACAACATCCACAGGTGCCAGGGATGGTACAATATTGTGTACACAACATCCACAGGTGCCAGGGATGGTACAATATTGTGTACACAACATCCACAGGTGCCAGGGATGGTACAATATTGTGTACACAACATCCACAGGTGCCAGGGATGGTACAATATTGTGTACACAACATCCACAGGTGCCAGAGATGGTACAATATTGTGTACACAACATCCACAGGTGCCAGGGATGGTACAATATTGTGTACACAACATCCACAGGTGCCAGGGATGGTACAATATTGTGTACACAACATCCACAGGTGCCAGGGATGGTACAATATTGTGTACACAACATCCACAGGTGCCAGAGATGGTACAATATTGTGTACACAACATCCACAGGTGCCAGAGATGGTACAATATTGTGTACACAACATCCACAGGTGCCAGGGATGGTACAATATTTAGAGAATGCTCATCTTCATGTATTCGCCACAGAAGCATGTTATAAAGCTTAATTTTTGTGTTTCATGAGTAAGCCAGCTTACATGAGCAAGAATATGATCCCATCTTTCTTTAACAGACGCTATATATAATATCATCGGTGTGTGTACTACGAATATTATGCGCAAAATTATCGGTTTCGATTTTCATTCAAAACATTCAGAATTATAGGTACAGATTCATGTTTTGTTTTGTGTATTCAACAGAATCCAAGTCCAGAAGAGAGTGCCTCCTTTTTCAGTCGCATCACGTTCTCGTGGTTGGATTCCTTAATCTGGCGAGGCTACAGGAAGCCCCTGGTGCAGGCCGACACCTGGGACCTCTCCTTCAAGAACACCTCTAGATACACCGTTCAGAAGTGGGATAGTAACTGGAAGAAAACTTTAAAGAACGTTGATAAGTAAGTTATATGTGCTCTTTATATGAAACTGCTTTTTAATAATAACAATGGCATGGTGTGAGTATACTTTACTAATTATATGGGCCATATTGACGAAGTAGTTATGCAAGTATTTACGAACGTCTACATCTTCCTCAATCTTTGACGGCTTTGGTTACATTTATTAAACAGTTTACAAGCATGAAAACTTCCCAATCAACTGTCGTTATTGTTATAAACAGCCTCCTGGTGCTTAGGAGCTCATTAACTGTTTAAAAATTGTAAACAAAGCCGCCATAGATTGAAAAAAGATGTACTGGTTCGTAAGTGGTTGCATAACTGTTTCGTGAACCTGGCCCGTTTAAAGCTGAGTTTGCGGCACGGTCAAAAGCTGAATTCGTTTATATCCGACAGGGGTAAAGTGCTTGATCTTTCAGCTTGATCTTACAAAGACTTGAAGCCATGGTCTCAGACAAGTAACTAAACTTCTTCCCGCCTTCTCCAGAAAGAAGCAGAAGTCAGAGTCGCGAGCAGCCGGACACCAGGTGGAGATGGCGGTGCGGGGCACCCAGCCCCCAAGCGGAAGCCAGTGTCGGTCCTGCCCCCATGGTCCGAACGTTCGGCTCAACCATGGTGTTCGGGATCATACTCAAGACCATCTATGACATAATGCAGTTTGTCAGTCCTCAGATCCTGCGGTGGGTGGTGTGTTTGTCAGTCCTCAGTTCCTGCGGTGGGTGGTGTGTTTGTCAGCCTCAGTTCCTGCGGTGGGTGTGTGTTTGTCAGCCCTCAGATCCTGCGGTGGGTGGTGTGTTTGTCAGCCCACAGATCCTGTGGTGGGTGTTGGTTTGTCAGCCCCACAGATCCTGAGGGGTGTGTGTTTGTCAGCCCTCAGATCCTGTGGTGGGTGGTGTGTTTGTCAGCCCTCAGATCCTGTGGTGGGTGGTGTGTTTTGTCAGCCCTCAGATCCTGAGGTGG
>WNGS01001791.1:0-14557 GCA_020271785.1 Procambarus virginalis
CCCAGTAGAGGGGGGCTGGAGCTACAGGTCCAGCACCAACCCCCTGCCAGTAGAGGGTGGCTGGAGCTACAGGTCCAGCACCAACCCCCTGCCAGTAGAGGGGGGCTGGAGCTACAGGTCCAGCACCAACCCTGCCAGTAGAGGTGGGCTGGAGCTACAGGTCCAGCACCAACCCCTGCCAGTAGTAGAGGGGGGCTGGAGCTACAGGTCCAGCACCAAACCCCTGCCAGTAGAGGGGGGCTGGAGCTACAGGTCCAGCACCAACCCCCTGCCAGTAGAGGGGGGCTGGAGCTACAGGTCCAGCACCAATCCCCTGCCAGTAGAGGGGGAGGGGGGGCTACAGGTCCAGCACCAACCCCCTGCCAGTAGAGGGGGGGGCTGGAGCTACAGGTCCAGCACCAACCCCTGCCAGTAGAGGGGGGCTGGAGCTACAGGTCCAGCACCAACCCCCTGCCAGTAGGGGGGGGGGGGCTGGAGCTACAGGTCCAGCACCAACCCCTGCCAGTAGAGGGGGGCTGGAGCTACAGGTCCAGCACCAACCCCCTGCCAGTAGAGGGGGGGCTGGAGCTACAGGTCCAGCACCAACCCCCTGCCAGTAGAGGGGGGCTGGAGCTACAGGTCCAGCACCAACCCCCTGCCAGTAGAGGGGGCTGGAGCTACAGGTCCAGCACCAACCCCCTGCCAGTAGAGGGGGGGGGCTGGAGCTACAGGTCCAGCACCAACCCCTGCCAGTAGAGGGGGGGGAGCTACAGGTCCAGCACCAACCCCTGCCAGTAGAGGGGGCTGGAGCTACAGGTCCAGCACCAACCCCCTGCCAGTAGAGGGTGGCTGGAGCTACAGGTCCAGCACAAACCCCCTGCCAGTAGAGGGGGCTGGAGCTACAGGTCCAGCACCAACCCCTGCCAGTAGAGGGTGGGCTGGAGCTACAGGTCCAGCACCAACCCTGCCAGTAGAGGGTGGCTGGAGCTACAGGTCCAGCACAACACCCTGCCAGTAGAGGGGTGCTGGAGCTACAGGTCCAGCACCAACCCCTGCCAGTAGAGGGTGGCTGGAGCTACAGGTCCAGCACCAACCCCTGCCAGTAGAGGGGGGCTGGAGCTACAGGTCCAGCACCAACCCCTGCCAGTAGAGGGGGGCTGGAGCTACAGGTCCAGCACCAACCCCCTGCCAGTAGAGGGGGCTGGAGCTACAGGTCCAGCACCAACCCCTGCCAGTAGAGGGGGCTGGAGCTACAGGTCCAGCACCAACCCCCTGCCAGTAGAGGGTGGCTGGAGCTACAGGTCCAGCACCAACCCCTGCCAGTAGAGGGTGGCTGGAGCTACAGGTCCAGCACCAACCCCCTGCCAGTAGAGGGGGGCTGGAGCTACAGGTCCAGCACCAACCCCCTGCCAGTAGAGGGGGCTGGAGCTACAGGTCCAGAATAATGGGGCTGACACTGACACAGGTATAATGGGGGGACACTGTCCACAGGTGATAATGGGGCTGACACTGTCCAAGGTTGAGGACCTCCGCAGGATGAGGGAGCCCGTCAAGAGGCTGGTGGAGGCTGGCCGGGTGTTGGCCGTCCAGGAAGACCAAGATGGCCGCCGCTCCGCCAGGATAACTCTACAAGACGGACAGCTGTACCTCCACCCACTCCTGCGTCAGCCCACGCCCGCCCACGCCCCACCCTCCAGGTTACTTTATTACACCACTTGTCTTACTGACATTACTTACTTACTGAGTTATCATAACTAATATAATAACATTTTGTATTCAGTTATCAGCATGATTTATTTCATTTCCTGCAGGAGAGTGAGGTGTGGGCGTGCTGGAGCCCTCCTGCACCTGGCGTTCCTTGACCTCGGGTGGGCGGGGTCAACAAGAGGGCGGGTCACCATCCGGCTGACCCCTGACACTCCGCTGGCCAGACAGTTTGTGTTGTGTGTACGGGCCAGCGGGGCCACACCTACCACAACACTAAACTGTTGTGGTGTGGGGACAAGGGTGAGCCGTGGGAGCGTGTGGAGGTGGAGACTACGAGAGTAATGATGGTAAGGGAGGAGCCCCACTGCTGCCTGACCTCCAGGGGCAGTACCGGTGGTCAGGCCGGGCAGGAGCTGTGTTGGCCAGGGGTGGGCCGGGGGGTCCCACGAGTGCCCAGTTCACCATCACCACCAGAGACCACAGGATGGTCACCAGTGGTCAGGTGTCTTCGGTGATGTGGTGAGCGGCCTGGATGTGGTGAGGGCAGCAGTCAACCACAGTGACATTAAGGAGGTGACTGTGGTGGACTGTGGTGTTGTGCTGCCACTCTAGTTCACTGTACCATCACTACTGTGGGTTGTGCTGCCACTCTAGTTCACTGTACCATCACTACTGTGGTGTTGTGCTGCCACTCTAGTTCACTGTACCATCACTACTGTGGTGTTGTGCTGCCACTCTAGTTCACTGTACCACCACCATCACTACTGTGGTGTTGTGCTGCCACTCTAGTTCACTGTACCACCACCATCACTACTGTGGTGTAGTGCTGCCACTCTAGTTCACTGTACCATCACCATCACTACTGTGGTGTTGTGCTGCCACTCTAGTTCACTGTACCATCACTACTGTGGTGTTGTGCTGCCACTCTAGTTCACTGTACCATCACTACTGTGGTGTTGTGCTGCCGCTCTAGTTCACTGTACCACCACCATCACTTCTGTGGTGATGTACTGGCACTCTAGTTCACTGTACCATCACTACTGTGGTGTTGTGCTGCCACTTAGTTCACTGTACCATCACTACTGTGGTGTTGTGCTGCCGCTCTAGTTCACTGTACCACCACCATCAATCTGTGGTGATGTACTGGCACTCTAGTTCACTGTACCATCACTACTGTGGTGTTGTGCTGCCACTCTAGTTCACTGTACCATCACACTGTGGTGTTGTGCTGCCACTCTAGTTCACTGTACCATCACCATCACTACTGTGTGTTGTGCTGCCACTCTAGTTCACTGTACCATCACTACTGTGGTGTTGTGCTGCCACTCTAGTTCACTGTACCATCACCATCATACTGTGGTGTTGTGCTGCCACTCTAGTTCACTGTACATCACCATCACTACTGTGGTGTTGGGCTGCCACTCTAGTTCACTGTACCACCACCATCACTACTGTGGTGTTGTGCTGCCACTCTAGTTCACTGTACCATCACCATCACTACTGTGGTGTTGTGCTGCCACTCTAGTTCACTGTACCATCACCATCACTACTGTAGTGTTGTGCTGCCACTCTAGTTCACTGTACCATCACCATCACTACTGTGTGTTGTGCTGCCACTCTAGTTCACTGTACCACACTACTGTAGTGTTGTGCTGCCACTCTAGTTCACTGTACCATCACCATCACTATCTGTGTGTTGTGCTGCCACTCTAGTTCACTGTACCACCACCATCACTACTGTGGTGTTGTGCTGCCACTCTAGTTCACTGTACCACACTACTGTGGTGTTGTGCTGCCACTCTAGTTCACTGTACCACCACCATCACTACTGTGGTGTTGTGCTGCCACTCTAGTTCACTGTACCATCACTACGTGGTGTTGTGCTTCACCACCACAGACACACCTCCCCAACCCCCCCCCCACCCCATACACACACACACGCCTCACTCAACCTCCACCTCATACCTCCATCCCTCCCTCCCTCTCTCTCTCCCTCAAATCATCCATCCTTCCATCCCTCCCTCCATCCTTCCATCAATCCATCTCCATTCTCTCCTTCCCTGGATCCCTCCCAGCCTCTGCCTGCCTGCCTGCCTGCCTGCCTGCCTGCCTGCCTCCCTCCCTCCCAGCCTCCATCCCTGTCTCCCTCCCAGCCTCCCTCCCTGGCTCCCTCCCAGCCTCTGCCTGCCTCCCTCCCAAGCTCTGCCTGTCTGCCTCCGTGCCTGCCTCTCCCTCCCAAGCTCTGCCTGCCTGCCTCCCTCCCAAGGTCTGCTGCCTGCCTGCCTGCCTGCCTGCCTGCCTGCCTGCCTGCCTGCCTGCCTGCCTGCCTGCCTCCTCCCTCCCAAGCTCTGCCTGCCTCCCTCCCTCCCAAGCTCTGCCTGCCTGCCTCCCTCCCAAGCTCTGCCTGCCTGCCTCCCTCCCAAGCTCTGCCTGCCTGCCTCCCTCCCAAGCTCTGCCTGCCTGCCTCCCTCCCAAGCTCTGCCTGCCTCCCTCCCAAGCTCTGCCTGCCTGCCTCCCTCCCAAGCTCTGCCTGCCTGCCTGCCTACATTTCCGCCTCTCCATCCCTGCTTGCCTGCCCATCCACCCACCAGTCAGCCATCACTGACACAACGAGGGCATTTGGAGCCAACATGGTGCACGGATGTTCCTTGATTGTGCAGATATGTCCAACAAAGTCACGAAATGAACACTCCAGCCTCTTGACAAATCGAAATATAGTGTTAAAATTAAAGTTGCCATAATTTTAGTGTACAATAGTTTTCATAAACTTTTTTGTAGTTCTCAACATACAGCAGAACTACTCAACACAGTGTTAACGGCATAATACACTACAGTATGTATTTACTGTACAGCATTCACAACTCCATGAGACTTCAAGATGGACATAACTCCAACAATATGGTAAATAACAAATGTAACACAGTATTTGTTACTAGAGTAATAATATATAAGTAAAGTATATAAGATGATAATGCATTTTTATTGTCTACAAGAAAAAAAAAGAGACACTGACGCATATGCCTCCTGAAGGTCACCCCTTGCAACGAATCCAACGCTCCAACGAACTGGGGTCGGTCCCATATAGTACGTTGAATCGAGGTTGTACTGTATATTAGAATAATCACTAAATTTATTTTCTCTACTTTTAATCCCAGTACCTCTACCACCTCATTTGTAACGTTAAGGAGCTCCGAGCATACAAGGTCTTCCTTAATATACAGACCCACTCCTCCATGAGACCTAATTTTCCTATCACACCTGTATAGGTTATATCCTCGAATCCAGATCTCACTGTCTAAGAATTCCCCTGCATGGGTTTCTGTGAAAGCTCCAAATACTGCATTTGACTCCGTGAGGAGGCCATTTATGAACTGTACTTTGTTGTTTGTTCTTGTTTTCAGTCCTTGTATGTTGGCAAAGATGAATGAGGTTACTCTATTAGTGATAGTTTGACTAGGAGACTTTTTCGGCAAGCCCATTATGCGTGGACATACTGAGTTTGTTCTGACCAGTGCTGATTGTTGTAGGGCAGTTGCCTGTCATAGTTGTAGTTCCCTTTCGGTGTGTAATTGTATCTGTAATTCTGGAATGCAAGTGGATCTGGCATCCAGTTCCATACATTCTCCATGCTCCTCCTTTTGAATTCTCTTTCGGTTTGGTATAAAAAATTTATCAAGTTTCCTCCAAATTCGTTATCCTGCTTGCCACTCTTTATGTAGCATTCCGTGCCTTTCACGTGAAAGTATGGGCAGCTAAGGTCATAGCATTTTCTGTCCTCCAGTGAGGTTTGGCACATGTCAGGATGGAAAAACCTACATATTGATCCAAATCGACACTCACCTTTCCTAAGCATATTTAAACATTTTTTGGGATGTTGGTAACTGCATTCTAATCCTTTCTTATTACCAGCATATCTATGTCTGCATATGCCCTTTGCATAAAATTTGCATAAGTCTGTCCTTCTGTTCTGACTCGCTCTATCGGGAACCGCAGTAGTGTCTGTACCTATCGAGCTGTCAGTGCTGTCTGTTACACTTTCTAGTTTACTGTCATCTACATCCGGGCCTACTAAGTCAGAGTTTACAACTTCCTGAGTTTCAGCCTCAGTTTCATCCCTGACTATAGCCTCCACCCCTGGTATATTAGAATTGTTGTTGTTCCTTTCCCACTCCTTCTGGATGGCTGGTAGGCTTTCAATGGACGATGTTTTCCGTTCATGCATCATGTTATCTAGAAGGTTTTTAGAATATTTCAAGCTGGCAGGTCATTTTTACACACCCAGAGCAAGTGGCTAGCTTTCAGTGCCGTGGTGTTACTCACTCCTGTACAAGCCGAATGAAATCTATTCTTACGGATGTAACATTCAATTCCCGTTGCCTTCGACTTTAACCCTCAAACCGCGCATATCATATATAAACGATATCAGTGACAAAACCGAAATCGCGCACATCATTTATATATGATTTCGTGTCTAGCGCTATAATTTAAACACCCCGCCTGGGATAGGGGCAGCTATAGTACAGCCACGACTGATAGTTGCCAGATCCCACCTAGAAAAAAAATCCAGCCCAACATTCTTGGGAGTGAGAGCGTCAGTATTGCGCTAGCCACCAAGGCTGGCGCACGCAGCACGAGCTCACAGCACCGCTGTTCAGCTTGTGACCACAGCATCGCCTACAAATGCCAAAATATAAGTGATACTGCTATTATTTAGCAGTGATAGTATTACTGAAGCCCCCTGAATTTGATAAAACTGACCAGGATTCTGATAACAGCTTGATTGTGGAGATATTTAGCGCTGTGCTCGATGGAGGAAGGAGTACGGCTGTGGAGGGAGGATTGTGGCGTTGTCTTCTGACTGTGTGTGGCCACCATTTATTAACTGCACTCACCATACCAGCTTAGTGGTTCGCTATGGTGAACACAAATGTAGGTACTTACATATAACGTGTGTATAGTGTGAGATAACAGCGAGAGGAGTAGGTTGGGAGCAGCCATTTTGGTGAGAGGAGCGTCGTCTGCAGGAATTATCGTGTCGTTTACTGGTGACCACAAAGGGTCTTTGGGCACCATACCAGCTTATTTGTACAAGTATGGTGAATAAAACAGGTAGATACTTATATATAATGTGTGTATATAGCATAATAACACCACAACCAATATTGTTGGAGGAGAAATATTAGTGCGTGTGGCCTTGAGGGTGGCCGCCGATCAGCTGACTGTGGAGTAGCTACGTCTTTGTGCGTTTACTCACCATACAAGCTTAGATGTACAGTTATGGTGAACAAAACATGTAAATACGTATATATAACGTCTGTGTATAGTGAATAAATGCAAAAACAGTATTGTGGGAGGTAAATGAGGGTGAGTGAGGTGGTGTTGAGGGAGGGAGTGGCAGTGAGTGGCTCGCTGGTGTGTGGCGGCCACTCCTCGTTGCTTTTTGACTCACAAGACCAACTTAGTAGTTCGTTATGGTGAACAAAACATGCAGATACTTATATATAACCTGTGTATATAGTGTAACAACAGCAAAACTATTTATTTATTGTTTTATGAACATAATAATTGAATCACTTATATGCACACCATAATTTTGAGTACAGCGATGGTTCACACATTTTATAATATAAATATACCACAATTCACTGTATGGAATAATATTACTGCAAAAAAACTAAGAAAAAATCAATCAGAGACATTGAAATAAAGAAATAATATATTTGTGGCAACTGCCGTCTGACAGCTCGGGCAGAGTAGACCTCGTCTGGCGAAGGCTCTGCCAACGCCCCTTTTTTGCCACACTTCCCTACCCTACTGCGGCTAAAATATGCTACCTACAATTTTTTGTTATTTTTTCCGTGATCAGGGAACAAAAATAAACAATTCTATAAGACGAAAGAATTTTTTGGATTTTTTTTTTTTGTTGCGCCTGTGGGTGTGAATTCCATTTGGGCCCCTAGCAGTTTGAGGGTTAAGGAGTTGTTACAGTGGCCACAAATTTGTTTATTTACTCCCATTTTGCCTTGTTTTGTTGTATATATCTATATATTTATAATATTATATGTATACTGTATATTTGTAACAATATATATGTCTATTTGTTCTACTGTATGGTCAGTACTTATCGCATGGTCGAGGGTGAGGGTCCCAGAGGCTGTACAGTTGACACAGTGTTGTCCCAGGCCGCGGCTAGAGGCCGTCAGTTGCCAGTTACTTGAGTTATAACACTGATATATTAATTCACCTGTATTACAATAAGGGATTTTCTGCTTTATTTCCAACTTGCAATAGTATTCACTTTCTCTATTACTAATTTCTCGATCCACATTCCCCTATTACACTTGTTGGAAACCAATTTGCTAGTAAGCATACACACACGGTGGGCACACGGGACGTGGGTCTATGGGGTGGGTTCTGGCACCACGAGGTGGACTCCACACGAAATTCACTTGTTATTTCCTTAAAGCACAAAAGTCGGATGTCAATCACTATGGTATATTGTTTAATAAGTTGAGACGCACTTTATGAGATATCTGACTGTGTTTAGTTCCTGTATCACTGAAATATCCCAAGATATATATAGTTTTTCACAGAGCTCGTGCTCATGTGTGCTTCCCCTCCCCACACGCTACAGGCCGATATTATATTATTTCTCTCCAGGTGTTCTTCCCATTTAGTTTTCATTATTTTTTCCAATATTTTGACTATTACACTTGTCAATGATACAGGTCTATAATTAAGGGGGTCTTCCCTGCTTCCACTTTTGTAGATTGGAACTATGTTAGCCTTTTTCCACACATCAGCTACAACTCCTATAAACAAGGATGCCTGAAAAATCAGTTGAAGTGGAATACTGAGCTCAGGTGCACATTCTCTCAGAACCCATGGTGAAACTCCATCTGGACAAACTGCTTTGTTCTTATTTAGCTCCTTGAGCATTTTTTCCACTTCGTCTCTAGACACCTCTATGTGCTCTATGTTGTTCTCTGGAATTCTTATTGTGTCTGGTTCCCTGAAGATTTCATTTTGTACAAACACACTTTGGAACTTTTCGTTTAATGTTTCACACATTTCCTATTCATTTTCAGTGAATCTATTTTCCATTTTCAACCTCTGAATATTAGTGCTAGCTTTGAAATGCCCCGCGAGGGATAGGGGTAGCTATAGTCCAGCCATGACCGATAGTTAACAGATGCCACCTAGAAAAAATCATGGGCAACATTCCCGGGTGTGAGAGCCTCAGTACTGAGTGAGCCACCAAGGCTGGCACACACAGCATGAGCTCACAGCACTGCTGTTCAGCTTGTGACCACAGCATCGCCTAAAAATGTCAAAATATATAAAAGTACAAACTATTATTTAGTGATGATAGTGTTACAGAAGACCCCTGACTGAAATGAAAGTGTCCAGGATTCTGATAATAGCAGGATTGTTGTGATAATTAGTGCTGAAGTGGGAGGAGTAATCTTGGTGGGGAGGGAGGTAGCATTATCTACTGACTCTGTGTGACCACCTTTTACTGTCTGGACTCATTATACCAGCTTAGTCGTTCGCTATGGTGAACACAAATGTAGATACTTATATATAACGTGTATAGAGTGTAATAACAGCAATAGGAGTGTGTTGGGAGCCGCCATTTTGGTGAGGGAGGTGCGTCGTCTGCATGACAGGTCATGTTATTTACTAGTGGCCACTATGGTCTTTGGGCACCAAACCAGCTTATTTGTACAGTTATGGTGAATAAAACATGTAGATACTTAAATAAAATTTGTGTATATACAGTGGTACCTCGGAATACGAGTGTCCCTGTACACGAGTTTTTCGGAATACGAGCAGGATTTCCTCAGAAAATGTGTCTTGGAAGGCGAGGGTTACCTCGGAATGCGAGTTTGTTGATACGCGTTCAGGCCGACCTAGCGCGTGGTGGTACAGCGATCGTCGCCCCTCTGCCCCTCAGTTTACCATTGTCTCGCGCCCAGTGACTATCCCACATCAATTCTTCACCCGGATTTTCAGTGTTTTGTTGAATTTTTGGTCATTTGACTATACAATTTGTTATTACAGTATATATCTTACCATGGGTCCCAAGAAAGCCAGTGGTAAGGATCAAGGCAAGAAAGCCCATGTGAGGATGACAATAGAAGAGAAACAAGAGATCATTCGGGAGCATGAGAATAGTACACGTGTTGTTGAACTTTGTAGGCAGTACAACAAAGCCACATCAGCAATATGCACTATACTTAAGAAGAAAAATGAGATTATGAATGCTAACATGGCAAAAGGAGTAAAAACAATAATGAAACAAAGACCACAAATACTTGAAGAAGTGGAAAAGTTGTTATTAATTTGGATACATGACAAGGAATTAAGGGGTGATAGTGTTTCGGAGGCCATCATTTGTGAGAAAGCCAGGGTATTGCACGAAGACCTTGTAAAGAAAACCCCTGCAACGAGTGACGCAGATACGTGAGAGTTTAAGGCAAGCAGGGGCTGGTTTGAAAAATTTAGAAAAAGAAGTGGTATCCATAGTGTTGCGAGGCATGGGGAGGCAACCAGCTTAGACAAACCAGCCGCTGAACGATTTATTGACGAATGTAAAGAGCTTGCAGAGGCTGAGGGATACCTACCGCAACAAGTGTTTAATTGTGACGAAACAGGACTGTTTTGGAAAAGAATGCCTAAGAGGACATACATTACCAAGGAGGAAAAATCCTTGCCCAGACACAAGCCTATGAAAGATAGGTTTACGCTTGTGCTGTGTTCAAATGCGAGTGGTGATTTGAAAATTAAACCCTTGCTAGTGTATCATTCTGAAAATCCAAGGGTTTTCAAACAGTATAAAGTGCAGAAAACTCAAATGTGTGTAATGTGGAAGTCTAATAAAAAAGCATGGGTGACAAGGCTTATTTTTTCGGAGTGGGTGAATGAAGTGGTGTGCCCTGCCATAGAAAAATATCTGCAGGAGAAACATTTGCCACTCAAGGCCCTGCTTCTCCTCGACAATGCTCCTGCTCATCCTCCAGGCTTGGAAGATGATTTGTTGCCCAGATACAATAAATTCCTCACAGTTAAATTCCTTCCTCCTAACACCACTCCTCTAATTCAGCCTATGGACCAGAAAATCATAGCTAATTTTAAGAAACTTTATGAAAGGGCACTTTTCCAGAAATGTTTTGAAGTGACTGAAGCCACAAACCTCACTCTCAAAGAGTTCTGGAAACACCATTTTAACATTTGTAGTGCTTTAAAACTCACTGACAAAGCCTGGCAAGAAGTGACTCAAAGAACCCTGATCTCTGGCTGGAGAAAATTGTGGCCTGAATGTGTGACAGAACTAGACTTTGAGGGGTTTGAGCCTGTAAATGATGAGCCTAATATTGAGGAAATTGTTACTCTGGGCCGGCAAATGGGCTTGGAATTGGATGGTGATGATGTGGAGGAGTTGGTGGAAGAACACAACGAGGAACTGACCACCGACGAACTCCAAGCCCTTCAACAGGAACAACAAGACAACGCAGCTGATGATTCTCCAGTGGAGGAGGATGAGGCAGTAGCGAATGTCCCTTCTGCAGAAATTAGGAAGGTGTGTGTCAGATGTGGGAAGAGATTCAAACAATTATTGGAAAGACTCACCCAGAGAAAGCTGTAGTAGGCCGTTGCCTTAATCTTTTCAATGACAATGTGATGCCTTACTACAGAGATAGCTTGGGAAGAAGGGAAAAGCAAACTTCCATGGACAGATTTGTGGTGAGAAAATCGAGCAGTGAACCACAACCAGGACCTAGTGGTACTCAGATAAAACGTGCCAGTGAGTGCACACTAGAAAGGTCCTCACTGCCTGATGTGATAATGGAAGGGGACTCTCCTTCCAAACAGTAACTCCTCTCCTCCTCCCCCTCCTTACCACCTTCCATAGGCCTACAGCATTCAACAACAAGGGTAAGTAATAACTTGTACATAGTTTTGTAGGTTTATTTTGATGAATTAGGTATAAAAATTTAGTTTGATGTGGGGTTTTTGGGGTAGTCAGGAACGGATTAATTCATTTCCCATTATTTCTTATGGGGAAATTAGCTTCGGAATACGAGCTGTCTCCAGGAACGGATTAAACTCTTAACCCTCAAACCGCTAGGGGCCCAAATGGAATTCACACCCACAGGCGCAAGAAAAAAAAATCCAAAAAATTCTTTCGTCTTATAGAAGTGATTATTTTTGTTCCCTGATCACGAAAAAAATAAAAAAAATCGTAGGTGGCATATTTTAGCCGCAGTAGGGTAGGGAAGTGTGGCAAAAAAGGGGCGTTGGCAGAGCCTTCGCCAGACGAGGTCTACTACGCCCGAGGTGTCAGACGGCAGTTGCCACAAATATATTATTTCCTAATTATTTCAATGTCTCGATTGATTTTTTCTTAGTTTTTTTGCAGTAATATTATTCCATACAGTGAATTGTGGTATATTTATATTATAAAATGTGTGAACCATCGCTGTACTCAAAATTATGGTGTGCATATAAGTGATTCAATTATTATGTTCATAAAACAATAAACAAATAGTTTTGTTGTTGTTACACTATATACACAGGTTGTATATAAGTATCTGCATGTTTTGTTCACCATAACGAACTACTAAGTTGGTCTTGTGAGTCAAAAAGCAACGAGGAGTGGCCGCCACACACCAGCGAGCCACTCCCTCCCTCAACACCACCTTACTCACCCTCATTTACCTCCCACAATACTGTTTTTGCATTTATTCACTATACACAGATGTTATATATACGTATTTACATGTTTGTTCACCATAACTACATCTAAGCTTGTATGGTGAGTGAAGGCACAAAGACGTAGCTACTCCACAGTCAGCTGATCGGCAGCCACCCTCAAGGCCAGACGCACTAATATTTCTCCTCCAACAATATTGGTTGTGGTGTTATTACGCTGTATACACACATTATATATAAGTATCTACCTGTTTTATTCACCATACCTGTACAAATAAGCTGGTATGGAGCCCAAAGACCACAGTGGCCACCAGTAAACAACATGCCAAGTCGTGCAGACGACGCTCCTCTCTCACCAAAATGGTGGCTCTCAACCTACTCCTCTCGCTGTTATCTCACACTATACACACGTTATATGTAAGTATCTACATTTGTGTTCACCATAGCGAACCACTAAGCTGGTATGGTGAGTGCAGTCAATAAATGGTGGCCACACACAGTCAGAAGACGACGCCCACAACCCTCCCTCCACAGCCGTACTCCTCCCTCCATCGAGCACAGCGCTAAATATCTCCACAATCAAGCTGTTATCAGAATCCTGGTCAGTTTTATCAAATTCAGGGGGCTTCAGTAATACTATCACTGCTAAATATTAGCAGTATCACTTATATTTTGGCATTTGTAGGCGATGCTGTGGTCACAAGCTGAACAGCAGTGCTGTGAGCTCGTGCTGCGTGTGCCAGCCTTGGTGGCTGGCTCAATACTGACGCTCTCACACCCAAGAATGTTGAGCTGGATTTTTTTTTCTAGGTGGCATTACTCAAGGTAAGGCATCTGGCAACTATCAGTCGTGGCTGTACTATAGCTGCCCCTATCCCAGGCGGGGCGCTTAAATTATAGCGCTAGACACGAAATCATATATAAATGATGTGCGCGGTTTCGGTTTTGTCAGTGATATCATTTATATATGATATGCGCGGTTTGAGGGGTAAGAACAAGAGGTCATAGATATAAACTAGCTAAACACAGATGCCGAAGAAATATAAGAAAATTCACTTTCGCAAACAGAGTGGTAGACGGTTGGAACAAGTTAGGGGAGAAGGTTGTGGAGGCCAACACCGTCAGTAGTTTCAAAGCGTTATATGACAAAGAGTGCTGGGAAGACGGGACACCACGAGCATAGCTCTCATCTTGTAACTACACTTAGGTAATTACACTTAGGTAATTACACACACGTGCATATGCACATACACATGTGCACACACACACAGTGTACACATATACACGTATATGTGTACACACACACATAAACGTGAAAAGAAAATTACAAGCCTCCGACCAGTGGGCAGAGAGCACCACTCATGCCAGGCGAAGAAGACAAAACTGCATCAAAAGGCCCACCTCGACAACAAAACCCCAAAGTCCCAGCATGACCACAACACGTGCCAAGACCGAAAAGGTCAGTCTGTAAGCCAGGAAGACCCCGGAACCCCAGAAGGCAGAACCGGGTCACACACGAGGAAACAAAGCCCCCTGAACCCACAAAGTGGGCCCAAGAGGAAGAAACCTCTGGAACGAAACCAAAGAACCCAAAGGAACACGGAATCGAACCTGGGGGAGCCCAAGCCATCACATTTGCCAGCGAAGATATACCACAGAAAGGCAAAGCACAGCCCCCAGACAGAACCCCCAGGGAAACGGTAAAAACAGACCGAAAACCGAGGGATAAGGTGTGGGAGCAAGCATAACAGACAGGGATACTGAGCCGAAACCCAAGGGCCCAGACCCAAAACAGACAAAACGGAAAACCCTGTGTAAAATCAACACTCAAACATTTCCAGAGGAACAGGAAATGGGCAGAAAACACCAGAAAAGCAAAGAAATGACAACAGGAGAATAAAACCCCTGAAAAAGGTGAAAAACTCACCCAAGACGCTCGCTTGCACACCCAGGTGCATGTAATCAAACCGCAACGCTGCCCTGGTGACCACGCCGGGAAACCGGCAGAAGAAAATGACCACCAGAACAGAGGGCTGTGACCGACGCGAAAGATACGAAAACACGCCAGCAAAAATGGGAAGCAAGCAGACTGGATGGGCGAAAAACTCTGCCCAGAAGCAGAAAACCCAGGCAGGGGCAAACCGCCCCGAACTGC